>VDFB02271358.1:967733107-967786401 GCA_007258455.2 Sequoia sempervirens
AGTTTTGGTGCCCTTGAATATTTAATGAACTTGTGTTAGGTGAAGAACATTTTCTGTGGAATAGTTGATTGAGATTCACTTGTTTCAACCACCAACCTAGATCAAGTGAAAATCTCATTCATATTATAATTCTGCACTCATCTTTTATTATTATTGGTTAAATTTGGTTGCCTTGGGCAACTTCACCAAATTTTAAGAACTTCTTTGATCCCCTTAAGAAATTTGTCATATTGGGACCCCTTAAGAAATTGATTTACAATTTAAGGTGATAGGATGGCTTTAGGGGATCTAGATGTCTAGTGAGGTCCAAATTTAGTCATACTATAGCCTCGTTGGTTCCATCTAGCTCTGGGTCAAAAGTGTTTACCCCTCTAATAAAAAAAAGTTATCATGATGTTAAAAAAGAATCAATCTATACATATCACAAAAATAACAATAATCTTAAATGTAACCCATACTCTAACAATAATAGAATGCTAAATGATCCCCACCCCTAACCATATCCCAATTGAATTGCAAACCAATTGAAACTTAATTAAATTAACCTTTACCTAATCTTAAATGTATTCCTATATTATATTATATTTAAATTAATTTATATTTGTATTATAATTATATTAATATTTATTATATATTCCTAATTGTAAACTTCCAACTATTTATTACAAACCTAATTGAATCTTAAGCCTAATCCTCATTAAAACCCCAAGTAAATTGTAACATTACCTATCCTTAATTGTAATCTTATATTATATTTATATTAATATTTATATTTAATATATTATATTAATATAATATATTAAATAATATAAATATTTAATTATATTTCTTTATATGAACTAATCCTCCTATCTCTAAATTGTACAATAGTAATGTAGTTCCTCCAACCTATCACCATGTACCTCCTCCCTTTCCCATGTAATAGGTGTACCTTCTAGGTGTTAAATGGTTCCATATTGGTCTCCTTATTGATGCATTTATATCCTTCCACATAAATCTATATAGTATCAAAATATAGGTAATTTAATGGTTATTGAATCTCTCTTAATTGCTAAAGAATCCATTATGATTGAGGATGGGTGGATTATTATCTAGGATCACATCTTAAAAATCCTATAGAGGTCATGTGGTATGTTTTTCTTAATACATATATTCCCATACAAACCTCTTTCCATGTATTATCAACTCTCCTATATAATAGACACCTTCCTAGATTTAAATTTCATATGATATATATGTACTCAAGTGTTTCCAATTGGAATTGCTATAATTATATTCTTTACATTCTAGATATTCAAAATAGTTTTCACAAATCTACCAAATAGACCCATTCTTGACATTGAACCTACATAATTTTAGGTATGTCCAATGAAAGATTAGGGTCTAGGGTTCATAAATTTCAAATTCTTTAGTGTTGAGGGTTTAGGAAAACTTAGGTGAAGTTTGGGTATTCCTTTTGCATAATTTAGACTTGCGTTAGTGTCAATTGAATCGGACAGACAAGTAGATTTACTAATTTGCTAACTAAATTTGCAAACAAACATCAAGATAAACTTTATGAATTTTAACTATTCTTTAACATATTGATTTCTAATCTAATTATAATTTAACATTGAAACTAAAGTTTAATATATATCATTTTTTCCATACAAAGCAAATAAAATTTAAAACATTGAAGTAATGCAAATGAATTTTTTTGAGCTCGAAATTACCTAGTTTTCAAAATCAAAATGATTTGTTCAATTCCAATTTAGGGTTTTAACAATTTCTTTGTTCCAATTCAATTTAGGGTTTCAATTTTAAACAATTAGGGTTTTTAATGCAATTTTTTCTGTTTCAATTCAAACTAGGGTTTTAAATTCAATTTTTTCGTTTGATTTGAATTCAGGGTTTCAAAAGCTTGATTTGATTTGTAAATGCAATGTTTTTATTTCATTTCGATTTCTAGGGTTTTGAAATGCAAATTTTTTTGTTTTGTTTCAATTAGGGTTTTCAAATTCAATTTTTTGGGTTTAATCGAACAATTTAGGTTTCAAAAGTTAAATTTTGTTTCTAAAACACAATTCAAGGTTCATTTTTTCATTTTTATTAAAAAACCTTCAGGTTTCATTGCATTTTTTCATCTATTTTTACAATTATTCATTTCTACTATAATAGTTTAAAAAATGCTTAAAACGTGAAATAAATTAAAAAAAAACATGCTAAATTCATTTATTTTCTTCAAAATTTCAATTCAAAATAAAAAAATGCAAAAAAATGGCATGTAGGGGGGTACCTGTAGCTGATTGTGGGGGTCATTGTCGCCAGTACTCGGGGTCCCGTCCGCTATGCAGTGAAATTTGTTTTTTTTTAAATAAATAGCAATATAAAATGGGATCCCGATTTCTACAAAACGGGATCCCAGTTTCTACAAAACGGGATCCTAGTTTATAGAAATCGAGATCCCATTTTTTAGTAATCGGGATCCTGTTTCGTGAGAATCGGGATCCCGTGCCTTTTCCATCAGTTCAGAATCCAATGGGAAACGGGATCCCAATTTTTAAAAAAGCGGGATCCCGTTCTGTCTCAGGCTCAGGATCCCGAACCATAATGGGATCCCGATTTTTAAAAATTAGGATCTTGTTTATTAAAACCGGGATCCCGGGATCCCGTTTCCTCAATGCCGATTTCAATTTTTTGGTTAAGGAAAAAACTTCCATGTTTCGTGGACTCAACTTTGTGCACTTACCCCATTTTTTCTTTTTCTAATCCTATAGTATGCAAAGAATAGAATGTGATGCATGTTTTGGATTCCAAAAATGTGATACCATTTGAAAGCTATAGATTTTTTTCAATCAGCCTATCAATCAGGACTTTAGTCGTAATTCAAATAGAAAATCAATAATAATTATTTATTAAATTCAAAGTAAAGCATAATTTATATTGGTGGAAAGCTGAGAATCTCCTTTAAAAACCCTTTTCATTTCATCAATTTTGGGTAAAAAAAAAGTCGTTAGCTACATACGCTACAAATACCCATCATATTGCCACCTTTTGGCCCATCATGATCCTGCACATACCCTAGACATTTATGTGAACAAAATGACTCAATTTAGTTGGAAGTAGGATTTCCACACGATGAATGATGTTAGGACAAAGCCAATGATATAAGATATGTGGGTGGTTCTAAGTGAACCACTAATTTTTTATAGATTTGAAAGGATGGGTTTAACACAGCCTTGGACTTTCATAAAACTTAAATTGGATTATTACGACACTTTGTGAGGAAAGGTAAGTAAACCTAAAATTTAGCGCTTGAAATATTTAGTTCACTTAAGGGTCGGATTTCTACAAGAAATTGAACTTGCTTTATAAACTAGTCAAGTGCAGAAGATCTTAAGTGAATTGGAGATTTAACACTACTTATGATATAGTTCACTTGTGAATGGAACCTCTGCAAGATGAAATATTTTGTGAGAAAGGTTAAGTGTGCCTACTTCGTGGGATTCAATCACATAATTGGTTTTGAGCCAGTTGGGGAGATGAAACCCCCAAGCAAATAAATTGCTTATTTCAAGGAATTTTAACTAGCTTGAGAAAGCAACTTGGGTTAAGTATTTATGCTATTTCCATTCATGATAGGATTTTGACAATAGGAAGAACCAATTTGTTGGAATTTTAGGAATTCTAGAGTTCATTCAAACTATAGAGTAGGACAAAGGCAAAGAAAATGATGAGGTCCTTATTTTGCTAAAAGAAAAATGGGATGTGTTGTGAAGATACACAACAACTAGTTTATCACTCTTTGTAGACTTGAGAGTGGTATCCTTAGATTTTTTCACTACTTTTACTTTCTAGACACATATAGGTTAAGAGCACACACATTTTTCTATTTTCTTGGTTGCCCCAACCTCTCCTCTTATCTCAATTAGGTTTTACTAGATCTCTCTATCACATGAGGGTTTGCATTGCTTTTCCTCTTCCTCTCTTTTTCATCATTTTCATAAAACACATAGATATGTTTATTTTCTTTCACTTTTAGTTTTTCTTCACTCATTGCTTTGTCTTCCTAGTTTCATGTGTGCTTGATTAGGCACATATTTTGAGGAGAAAATGAGTTTTACAAGTGTTCTATGCTACATCGTTCATATGGATAATAGGGCATTATGTAGATGTCCACATGTTGCACAACTAAGACCTTTAGATTGTAGACCTAGATTCTTTTCCATTCATCATTTATTATTCTGAATTCAATTTCTTAAATTTTTGTTTTATGTTTACATTAAATCAATATTTCTCCCATTTCACATTATTTTTTAACTTAGTAAAAAAAAATCATATTTAAAACATTCTAGAATATTCTAGTAACATTTTTCTCTTTTTCAATTAAAAATAGTATAAAAAAACATTTTATTCACAAAACTAGATTAATTCTATAACATAAGAAGAGAATTTGATTCGGAAAAAAAAAAACACATTCTAGATTAAATCATTTTTTCCACATTATAGAGGTATATTGCTTGAGCATTAACATGCCTAACAAAATAGGGTAGCACTTGATCTATTGCACACTTGCCTTGATCTAAAATTTGAAGTTTACCACTATTAAGTACCCATTCTATTTTTTAGTTGAACAATAGAAATTGGAAGCCTACAAATCTCCTCCACATTTAGATGACATCAATGGCCGAGATAGAACACCCATGATTATTTTATGGCACCATGGCAATTGACGTTTTGTCCCCCATTCTTGTGCACCTTGTCCAACCAAGACCATCTTTTGAGCAACTTGTTGGTGACAAAGGGTCTACAAGAGTTAATGCACCAAAGGAAAAGGGAGGGGATTGCCTCCAATGCTTACCCTCATGCAAAGTTTACACACATGTTGAGGTCGACTGGCATATCCATTTAAGAGCCAACATATGATATATTACCTTGTGTGTGATCATTTCAACCACAAACGCTTCTATCGCCACCTCCATATAGAGGGCGACATCTATGCAGTCAACAGGATGCATGTTTGACTGTGTTTATTAATTAATTGGAAATAAAAAATAAACACTCTTTTTATTTTCAATTAATTAATAAATACAGTCAAATGTACAGTCTGTTCTGCGTAAACAGTACGTATATAAAGCCACTCCACCTCCATAGCCAGCACTAATGCCACCACCTCGACAAGCGACATCGTAGCAACTATCCACGTTCCCACCCACACATTCATCGTCTACAAAAGACGTGCCTAGAGTGACGCAAGCTCGGTGTCATGGTTTTATATTTTTGTGACCTGGGCAAGCACTAACATTTTTTCAAAGATACTTAATAACTTGGTCACTTCTGTGACTACTATTTTGAAGGAAGAATGTGGAAGTTTTGACATTGATATTGCACAAGGGAAGGTGATTTTGAGTGTTTCCAGGAAAAGGAAAACTTGGGTTGGTGAACAACTCCTATTTGATTATCAAGAATTGAACTTACAAGCAAGCCAGTTGGTCAGGGATCTTAGTGATGACGACTTTAATCTATTGAATAGTTTGGTACAGTCACAACTTGTGACCATTAATATCAAATGAAGTGAACAAAATTCTCAACTCTCAAGGTTAGTACACGCTAGAATTTCCCTAATGGTTAACGTCGTGTAGGATTTTCACACCCAACTTGCTGAGCTCAAAAGGACCTTGCAGATCACTCTCACCCAAATGGATGAAATTGTGCACTTCACTACAATCGTATTTGTGCTTCAAAGCAACATCATTATTGTGCACACACATTGACAGCTGGTCTTAAGAACTATTCAATTTTGTGCTTGAATTAAATAAAGTCCTACGGAGGATCAATGCTTCCCCTCCGTCTCGAGTTTATTCTCCTGGATTCTTTAATCTTTGAGCCTAAGTATTTGAAGAACAAAACGCATGATTATTATGGGAGAACGTTAGTACCAAAATTTCTCAATGAGATTGTATTAATTAATTGGGTGTGAGTGGTTGCATTGGGAAGAAAAAAGTAGCTGTCCTTATGAGAAACTATTTCATAGGTAACTGTAAAACAATTAATGTAAAGGAGAGTCTTGCAAATTTATATAAGCATGTAAATGTGGAGTATGATAGATCTAATATCTCATGTCATGTTGTAGAGCGAAGAAGTTAGTATATTTTCTATATGGTTGAAGCAGTGTATAAAGATGATGGATGAATAAAAGAGTTCATTTGGTACATATTTATATTATGTTTTTTGTATTGTATATGATCTGATCATTTATTTCTTTATTATTATTTTGTACATGCATACATCATATGTAGTTCTAATAGAGGGTTTATAATCTCCCACATGCTTCAGGTGATTAACCTTTTTATTAGTATGCCAATGAACTATATTTTTAAAATGACATCTAATCAATTTACTATGCATAAAATAAATTGGCTAACAAGAGAAGACCACAAGCTTTGCAATAGTGTTTGGGTGTTGTCCCTTCCAAGTTGAATCATTGTGCCAAAGTTGCTTGTGATGCACCACTCATGCTTAATGTGATCTATGTTGTGCTTATGCAAATGGACAATAAGAAGGCTCCTATTCTAGATGGATTCCCTTGTTTCCTTCAAATGCACATGACATTTCACTAGTTTAGAACTATTACACATCTACCAAGAAGCTCTTTATAATTAATCCTTGGAAACTATTACCAATCAAAGGATTGTCAAATTCATGGACAAGGTTGAGGAACTAGAGCTTATCACCAGTTGGAGGCTTATCACCTTACTCTATGTTTCTTACAGTACATTGACCAACACTTTAGTTTTATGCATCTACTCATATATTTTCCTCCATTATGTGGGAAAAAAAAAACAAGATTAATTGATAAATGTTGTATTCTATAAAATATTATTGCAAGGTGGGAAGAAATGGAATGGACAAGAACTTCTTAGAAGTGTATTATCTTCTTCAAGATCAACTTTGAGAAAGCCTAAGAGTGCGTTGACAAATCTTTTATCTTGGCCTTTCTTAAAAGATCTTGGATTTGAGGTTTTCTTTTCTTTATGTTGTTCAAACCACTTTTTTAATGCCTTTACCTGTCTCTCCATCAATGGTAGAATCTCAAACAAATTTGGGCTCTTCAAATCCATCTAGCAATTTTGTCCTTTCACCCCTTTTATTTATATGTACTATATGAAAGTTTTGGTCTACAATTTTGCCAATAAGGATTTCACAAGGGCTAGTGAAAACCATTTCTCTCTCTCTTCCAAATATAATTAGCTCATCAATAGTTGCTTTTCCAACAATTCATTCCTTACACTTGTGGATAATTAGGCATGTTTTAAAGAAACCATAGTTTTCCTTGATACCTTTTTCAAGGCATCCAAGTCAAGCCTTTAATGGAATAAATTCAATGCAACAAGAAAATCCCTTTCTCACAACCAAATTGGATAAATGATTTTATGTAGAAGCGGATTGGAAAATGAGATGTATTCAAGTTTCTTGGAATTCCCTTTTCCTTAAATTTCTCACCTTCCACCATGTGGCATTATTTCATGCAAATAATTTGAAATAATATATCCTTCCATATTACCATACCTCTTTCTTTAGAAGGAAAATTCCTGATCTCCTCCAAACTATTAGCAACTACCTATTTTTACTATTCTTCATGTTAGGCCCATTTATAATGTTTCTTGTGATAAGCTTTCCAAGATCATGCACAAATTCTTATGGGAAAATGCCAAGATAACCAAAGGGTTCCATAGTGTGGTGTGGGTCATTTATTGTCTACCTTGAGAAAGGGGTAGGATGGACATTATTGATATTTACAAATAAAGCATTGTGCTTCACATAGCCAAGTGGCTAGTCCAAGCAATTGATATCTTGGAGACCTAAAAGAAACTTCTTAGACATTGTATTGTCAATGGTTCATAGGTTATAGGAAAAAATGGGCAAGGAATCAGCCTCCATGTTCTTATTATCATCAATTCCCTTATTAAGATTAAAGGCTCTTTAATTATTAAAATCATTTGGAAGGAATTCAAGGTGATTATTCCTATTCTCAATTGGACTTGAGATGGATTTAAGAAAAGTCTCTTTTAATGAAAATAACCTTTGGGGGTTTTCTATTATCCATAGCTCAAATTTATCATTGGTTAAATTTCCTTAGAGAATCAAAGATCTTTGAATCTACCATAAAAGAATCCACACCATCAAAGATTTAGACTCTTCTCGAGATCAAACCTCATGGTCAACTTTATTTAATAGAAATTTCAAATTTTGAATGATGGTTTTCCTTTTATTCTTCACATTCAAGTGTTTGTTTGTGATGTCATGTTTCACAAGCTAGGATTAAATAAACCTATCTAGCTTTTTGGAAGAGTTGGTAGAGAAATTTTAAAATTGAATTTAGGAATTATATTCATGGACTTATTTACAAGGTTCTCAACCCATTCTCTTCCACCCTTTGCAAGCTCAATGTATAGTCAAGATTAAGTTCCTCCTCGAAAACTTGGCTCTATAACTTACATATGTGTTTGGAAATCTATAAAAGAGCCTAACATTGCTCATTTTTTATGTTGTCTAGACTATCAAGGGCTCCCTATTGGAGAAATACTTTTGCATATTAGACTTACTTGAATCCAAGATGTCTTTCTTGTCACATAATGGAAACCTTCAAGCATCTAATTTGGACTTTCCCTCAAGCCTAAGATTCTTAGAAATGGATTCACAATTTTTTTTTCCATTTTCACCAAGAATCTTTTCCTAGAGAACTAATCTATTTTGAGGATTCCACCTATTAAACAGTGTATATTGCTAAAATTTAAATTTTTTTATAACATCTAATATGTTTCTATGGAAATCTAAAAATAATGTTGATTCTATTTATTAATTGTTTTTGCAATTGATGAGACATACGTGTAAGAAGAAAAGTGGTGCTAGAATTCTAGCATCTCCACAACCTTCTTAATCATTGGGGGAGTACACGCTATAACATGAACTCCAACTCCTAGACAACAAAGCCTTTTGCATAGCTAGTGTCATTTCTCATCACCTTAGACTCCTTTATAGGGAAAATATGTTAGGTCTATGCTAAGTGTCATTAATATGGTTGTTCTTCTTCTGCTTCTTGATTTGGGAATGTTGGTGCGACTCACAATCTAGGGTTTGCAAGATGGGGGGAAGCTCTTTAAGCCTCCTTCATATAAGCCTTCCCCTTGGGTAGTTCCTCAATAAGATGATCCACCTCACCTTCATCCTAGTACACTTATATGTACTTGATCATTTAATTTGATGCCTTTATTTTTATTAGTGTTTTGCATATATATAGGTGAGATAATATGTTTAAAAACCAAATACTTTTAATTGTAAACCTCCTATTATATATTTCTAAATTATTTAATATATAATACTTTTAACAATTTTTCAAACTTTAATGAATCAATAAAATTATTATGTTTAGAGGTGTTCCATAATGATCATATCATAATCATTTTAAAAAAGATGTTTAAAGTCAACATTTATTTTGAGAAAAACTAAAACTATAAAACAACTCTTAAATAAATAAAATAATTTTTAAGTAAATATTTTTTTTGTAAAATAAATTAATTCTTAAATAAATAAAGTAATTTTAAGGTAAAATAAAATATCTCTTAAATAAATAAAATACTTTTAAAATTAAAAAATTAATTAAATAAAATAATTTTAAAATAAATAAAAGAATTTTCAATTAATTATCTACATAAAAAACTATAAAATAATTTATAAATAAATAAAATAACTCTTTAAATAAAAAATAAAAAATTAACAATATTAATAAAATCAATTATTCTCCAAATAAATAAATAACTCTTAACTATATTTCCCATTCTCACAATAACTTTTTAAATAAAATAAATAACTATTTTATAAATTAAATAATTATTTAAATAAATAAAAATAACTAATAATATTAATAAAATAATTAATTTTTGAAATAAATAAAATAGCTCTTAGCCATATGAAAGATATATCATGTTACCTACCTCAATCACCCTGTACCCGTAATAAAATCGTTAATGGGGGTTAGTTGGAAAGTACATGCCACGCTGCATACCCATCAATCCTTACCAAGTTTCTACGTATTTGGACGGCACCAAATATTGAAAAAAAGAGTGCAGAATATTGAAGAAGAGTGTAGAAATAGAGCAGTTAATGGAGTGTAGTAGTTTGGAATGTGCAAATCAGATGTTGTTGAGCGGTCACACTAAAATTCCATGTAATCTCAACAACCAAAGAAGTACAGTGCGATGCACAATGCATGAGCCGCCATTGGCCAAGTACAAATCACACGATGGAACCCCATTTCATATATCATTCACTTACTCCTTGGAATTCAGAACTCCTCGTAAGAAAGGTAAGTTGTTCCTTGAATATGGACATTTTTTCTGCAGATTTCATTACCGATACTCATGAATTGTTTTCTTGAAAGTGATACTGTTATGAAGTGAATTCACTTGCTTGAAATTGATTTGGGTAGTGGGTTGATACTTATTCTCTATCATCAATATTTTGAGCACTGTTTTTTGTTTCTTTGACCTGTTAGTGCCTTCTGGTTCTGGTTATCTATTTTGATGTTGAATTGGGCTGGATGAATATTTTTTAGTCTAATCTGCGATCTAACAATTTCCTTATGTTCAGAAGTCAGTCACCTTGTCATTCTGCCACATTTGCCAGCTTGAAGCTGGGCCATAGTTTGCTAGTAGTGCCACATTAAAATGGTAGAACAGCCCAGAGGGGCCCAATTTCTGAATTAGATGTATTTAGTGTTCAAGGCATGGTACTGAAGATATTTTATGAATTGGATTTTGGGTGTGTGTTCATGAATGTATAAATGCCCATGGTTCTTTGTGAGCTGAGTGGTTGAATTCTCAATATTGGGTTGCTGGCCTTCAATAAATGAAAGCTAGTCTGTTGGCCTCTCAATATGTATGAATTTGTATGGTTAGCCTATATATGTGAATGGTGCTGATAGATGTGTTTCTGTGTAATTTTGTGGAGTTGGATTATGTGGGAGGCAATTTCTTTAAAATGGTAGTTTTTGAAATTGGTGTTCAGTTGTAAGAAAAAATTGAATTCCAAGCCTGTCAAGGTTTCAATTAGTATTTTATGGACTGGGTTTGGGATTAAAGGGGGTATTGCTTTTACAGAATTTGTAGTTCTTTATGAATTAGGTTGTTATGTTCTGCTCTATATTTTTCAATTGAATTGTATGTGGTGTATACTGTTTTTTTGTAAATAGTCAGGGGTGTTTACTAGAATTCAGAGTAATTATTGAATTGAGTTTAAACATTTGTGCTGCTTTAGACCTCAATGGCTCTGAGAGGTAATTCTGGAAATTGAAATTTGTATGCATTAGGAGTAATTTCTTTTTTTTTAAATAGGATGTGAGTACTCTTTTGCTATAAAAAAACAGTTTTCAACTGTTTAGCCTGATATTTTTGGATAATTTGTGGAAGGTCCCTGTCTGAAGAAATTTCAAGAACTGAACTATGGCTACCCAAGAGGTCAAAGATGAAAGAAGCGGTGCTGAGATGTACTATGGTGCAGAAATGTGTTACAATAAATCTTTGGAGCTCTTGGAAGTAATGGGCCTTCCCAAGGGGTTGCTTCCTCTGAAGAATCTGGAGGAATCTGGCTATGTAAAGGAAACTGGGTTTGTGTGGCTTAAACAGAAGCAGCCATTTGAATTCTACAACAAGAAAATTGGAAATACAGTCCTTTATGGTACTGAAATTACAGCTTATGTTGAAAAACATAAGATGAAGAAGATGACTGGAGTGAAAGCCAAAGAACTTTTGTTGTGGATACATATTACCGAAATGAGTATCAATGAGCCCTCTAATCAGAAAATTTACTTTAAGAGTTCCCTGGGAATTGGGAAATCCTTTCCTATTGAGGCCTTTCAGTTAGAAGAAGAAAAATAGGAGGAATTTCTGTTGTCTTTTAGAAGCATCAAGTGTGTCAATGTCTTTGTAGGTGGACAACTCAATAAACAATTATTAGTGAAAGATTAGATCTTATATCCTACTTTTATATAACAAAGATTCCATGGGCATGTTCGTTTTCTACTCAAATCATATTTTGAATATACAAGTATCCATTGGCCCGTGCTTGACCTTTGTATTGCATAAACTTATTCTGTTTTTTTTTTCCTGCTCTCTGCATCTTTTTATATCATGTATTGAGATACACAGTAGGACAATTTTTTTACAGATGGTTGATCCTCTTCCTAGGTATATTAGAGTGAGATGAATTGGTTTAGAGACCCTGTGCAAATTAAGGGATACTGTGGACATCTTATAAATGAGCTAATAGAAAGATAAACTTTTTATTGCTTTCATTTCCTTTTGGAAGCCTTGTCTTGTGGTTTGAATTCTAATTATTTGTTGCAAGCACTCGCTCATTTTCCACATAGATGATGCCATGTGCATCTTTTTGATATTTTACTACGTTATTCTTGATTTTTGAAACATTATCAAATCATGAAGGGATTTATTCTTAGACGGTTCAGTTATTGCTATCTTGCATGCTACGTTATCTCTTAAAATTAAACACCTTCGCATATTTGATGATTCACAATTCGATTATGAGGCGCATTATTGGATCTTTCAAGCAAAGCAAGATAAGTTATCGCAGTATCATGACTTGGCCTTATCATTGGTTAAGCGTTTTCTTCTTTTACAATTAACACAATTTCATGGAAAGATAATCAACATGTGGATGCAATTATGGAACAAGATTCTTTCTCTTTCATCAAAAAGTGCCCTCAATTTCAACAAGACTAGACTTTGATTCATGCTCCTGCCTAAGAACTCCATGCTCAGGTTTCCCCTTGGTCATTTTCCATGTGGGTCTTGGATCTAATTGGAAAAATTTCTCCTCCTTCTCAAGGACATACCTTTATTATCACCGCTACAAATTACTTTACGAAATGGGTTGAAGTAGTTTCACTTTTTTCCACGAATGCTGAAGTAATCTTCCACTTTATTCTTGATAACATAATTTCTCGCTTTAGTTTTCCCTCCACTTTGGTTTTTGATAATAGATCGCAAGAACAAGGAGTTGAATAATATCCTCAAGAAATTTAATATTCAGCATCACTTCCCTACACCTTATTATCCTCAATCAAATGGTCAAGCAAAAGATTCTAATAAAACAATTGCATAAATTCTTCAAAAACTTGTTAGCAAGCATGGTAAAGACTAGCATACTCAAATTTCTTACGCATTGTGGGCTTACCAAATAATTTTTTGAACAACTATGAGTACTACTTTGTACAACCTTGTTTATGGTACTGATGCGATAATGCCCTTAGAGTTAGATATTTCTTCATTGAGGATTTCTCTCAATGGCATTATTGATGAGAATTCTTATAGAGAATAATGACTACAACAACTTGAGATGCTTGATGAACACTACATAAATTCTCTTGATCATCTCCAAGCCTATCAAAGGAATTTTCAAAATAAGTATAATGGTTGTGTGATCCATCGTTCATTTGTAGTTGATGAGTTGGTTCTTTGTCATAATCAATGCAATGTGAATGCTCCTCCATGTGAGAAAGGGAAATTCAGCCCGAACTGGTTAGGACCTTACATTGTCACTGAAGTGTATGGATCAGGTGCATATTGATTATCTATGATGAACAGTATGCCTCTTAAAGAACCTATAATGCTATGCATTTATGTAAATATTATTCTTGATCTATTTCTATCTTTCTTAATTGTATGTTAGCATGTCTTTAAGTTGTGTTATGTTAAAAATTTAATACCCTTAGATGTTTAGTGCATGTTGCTTCATTCATGATAAATATGTGTATGTCTTGAATTATTTATATAACTTTTCTTATTTAGAAAATTATTCTTTGTTAATACAATGCTGAAAGTTGTAGTGTACCATGTTAATTAGATCATTATCACATGTAATTAAAGAATAGGATTGTGTTTTCTTATTGGATCATGAGTGCATTTAATTTAACATGTGTATATACCATATTAAATAGTGATTTGTATCTTCTTAATAAAATTCACTTGTTTATGTTAGATCACATACTTCATCAAACTATGTAGCAATCAAATCATTGTTATATTTATTAAATCATTGTTAAATACTTTATCAAAATATGTATCAATCAAATCATTGTCCTATTTATTAAAAATAGGATTGTATTTTTTTATTGGATCATGAGTGCATTTAATTTAACATGTGTATACCGTATTAAATAGTGAGTATCTACTTAATAAAGTTCACTTGTTTAGGTTAGAACACATACTTCATCAAAATATGTATTAATCAAATCATTGTTATATTTATTAAACAATCTTATTAGGTTGTTTGATTAAGTCACAATTGTATTTGATTTGACATACATATCGTTATCACACTTACTTAGATCTAAGTTGATGCATTTAATTAAACAATATAACACATTATTTCAATTAGATCACAAATGACATATGACTAAATCATTATTATAACACAAAACATCAATCAAAATGCTCATATATACAAATTATTTTTGCATATGGTACAATAAAATCACCACTATGAAAAAATATGGTGTCTCATAATGATTTAACAAAGTATGCAATACATGTCTCATCTCTATATAGGCTTATGGTTGCTTGACCCCTCAGACCCTGGTGGTGGATGTCTATGAGAGGCTATAGAATGTGAGTGACTCCTCGAGCCACTCTATGCATGTATGCCTTGGAGCTCTCCTCTGAGCTTCGGTACCTCTACCCTCATCTTTAAGTATAGTTGTTGTAGTCGATCTATATCAATTCATAGCTAGTCCTCCTCTACATGCAGTCTCACCACATGAGGATGATCCAATGTGGGTGTTGGTCTAGTCCTAGCTAACTCCAAAGGTTAGTGAGAGCCTGATATCTCTCTTTTATGACCTGATCGATCTCTACTAGTCCCTCCCTATATGTTCTCATCTCAACCACAAGCTCAAAGATGTCCACTTGTCATCTTGTGGTCTAATGAGGCCTATAGCTAGATGATACTGGTCATTGGACTTGCATGGTAGGGACCATCTCTACTATGAATTGACCCATAAAGTTGAGCCATCCCTATGTATCAATTGCAAAAAAAATATATCAAAATATCTCATCATATTTATCATTATTAAAAGCAACACCTAGTATTCTAATATAACTAAATCTAAAATATATCTATCAATTTATAACCTAGGTCACCCACTCGCTAGTAGGGGTTGATTAGAGTGGCCTTCTTCGTGCTAGGGGCTCTATAGAAATTGTCCCGCTTGTCACCCCATTCTTCTAGTGACTGGGTACTCTCACAATGGAAGGAACTGGTTGTGATGGATGTGGGAAAGATCTAGGTATCTCCTTCAGAATGTCATCACCCCCTCTCTATGCTCATCCTCTCACTATTGTTGGTGCTCTCTCCTCCTCCCTCTCCTCATTTCCCTCTCTCATCATCATCGTCATCTTCATCCTCCTCTATCTCATCTCCTTGGTGGGTCTATGGCCTAGGATCACTAGTAGCTTGATCTACAAGAAACATGGGAGCAGGATGAGTGATGCTCCACCATGTGATGTATGTTGGACTCACACCCACATCATCAGCAGTTGATAGAGGACTTGTGCTCTACTCTCCATCATTTGAGTCAACCACATTGGTGATGGTAGGCTAAACTATGTCTTTGGGCCTGACCGTGCTATGTGTTGTGTGTATGTATGTCAGGCGTATGATGGAAACCCTTATGAGGGAGAAATATGTCTTTATTTTTCCTTTGTATTTTCCCTTAAACCTTGTCATTTTGTGTTGTTTTTTGTTGCTCCTATCACCATTTTTTAATGAGCTAAAGATATTAAATTATAAAATATAAGGAAAGATGAAAACCTATGAATATACCAAAATCCTTTGATTATTTATTGATTTTCTTTGTAATTTGGGTAGCAGGGGATGCACTTAGTGGATGGTGTGTGGATAAGGGCATCAGTGGGATGGAGTTGAAGACTGTCCAATAAATATTTATCATTTTGGATGAACAAGTGTTGAGATGTTTTTATCTATTTTAAGTTGTTATGTCATTTTTGAAATAGTGGAAAAAGACTCCAAACTATTTTTGATTATCTTTTAAGGTTGTTGGTCGCAAGCCGAAACAACCAAAGATTCTTTTATGTTTTTATTTAGCAGTGGTTACAAATCTAGTTGGTCGATGGTATCTATAAATATGTAAACCAAAACTCAATCAATATAGATGATAATAATATTATTGCTATAGATCTTTGTTTTGTGACTTAAAATACTGTGAAATAATTTGAATGAATGTTGGTTAGCATGGAGTAGCTTGTATGTGTGAGATCCATCACCAATAGTTGAAGAAGGCAGGGCCCACTTCATCAACTACCCGATGATTATTACAGTAGGAGTGCATTGTGAACTAATAAATGTTTAGTCTTAAATTTATTTCTCTGTGATCAAACTAGTCTATAATTATCTTTATTTACTATTAATGTGTATGAGTTTCATTTGGAAGATTACATTCGATAAATATTAATTGGTGTGGTTATTAAATGTGCATGAACAAAGTTTAGTGTGTTTCATTTCAGTTCTGCCTTTTATTATTTTATGTTTTTCATGCATAATAGTAATTATGTTTACTATTTTATGTTAATTAGTTTTTGTTGTAGACTATGTGAATAGAGGCTCCTGTCACAGAATTGATAGGAGGACCAAGAGTCAAATTGTAGAATGAACTTAGATTAAACAATTGCATTCATCCACACTTGGCTTTCTAGGTTTAGCTCTTAGGAAAACAACCCCAATATCTTTCACAAGTTCATGACCCCAGAATTGACATTGAGGACTAAACTGATGAACTTATGAAATTTCCATTCAGATTGATCTCAATCCATTCAAGATAGAATTACAAGAATAATTATACTCATAATATCAACCATGGTTTAATCCAATCATTTTGGCGCTATTGTTGGGGAAAGATATTAAAGGCATAAAATCATAGCAAGTTAAGTTAGGACCAATATGTCAAGAGGAAAGCCTATACAATGGTCAACCTTGTTAAGGTTAATACTCCTAATTTATGCTGCTATAAGTCATTTAGGTGCATGAATCGCAGTAGAGATAGTAGAGGAAGATTCATTGGAAAAGAAAGGGGAAGTAGTTCACAATTCGAGAAACTTAAATCAAAAACATCCGTTGAGGGAACACAACCCGAAGAATTTCAAAATAGGTCAAAGCCATCCATTGAAGGAAGTATTTCAACTCAAGAGAAATTGAAACCTAAATAGCAGTCATTAGATTTACCTGAACTTGATATCAAGAAGTGTGTCATAGAGTCTACTACCATTGAGACACCTATAGGTACCCATCCAAATTCTTTTGAAGTATTGCGAAGAAAGGTTGAAATTTTTTTTGAGAATCTTACAAGCTGGAAGCTGGTCCATTCTCAAAAACCCAAGAGCCATTGAAAACCTACTTTACCCAAGCTTTGGCACTAGACATCATGGATCCCAACAACAACAACATCATCATCAACAACAACAACAATCATAATATGGCATTGGCCAACAATATTCTAGTTACCTTTGAGTTTCCAATCACACATCCCGAACAAGATGCCCCTATGAAGAACATTCCTCATTCTTCTTTTCCCACTTTTCGTGGTCTTTCGATTGAGGATCCTGATATGTTTTTGTTTGAATTTGATGTGTTGTGCCATAGCTATGATTATCAAAGTGATGCACAAAAGCTCAAAATGTTCCTAGCTACATTAAAGGATGCAACCCTATGATGGTTTATGAACCTCAGGAATATTAGAACATGAAGGAATAGTTCCTAACCAAGTAATAGGAGTATTGCAAAACAAAGGAGGTTTGGGACAAAATCTTCTAAATGACACAAAAGGAAGACAAGTCCATGGAGGACTACCTCAAACGCTTCGTGTTCAATCTTCAATGATCTCGCCAACAGGGACTAAATGAGGATGTTGCTAAAATTTTGTTTCTTAGAGGCATAAGAGATGATACTATGGAAGCATTAAATTTAATAGGTAAAGGGAATATCTCTAAAATGGACTTTGACAATATCTGTGATATTTGGAGAAACTATTCAAGGTCTCAGTGTTCGAGAAGGTACTATACAAGTAAGCCTTATACCCCAGGTAATGCAACAAGTATAATGAAGCATGAAATAGGAAATTTACTTGAGGATCATAAAATGGATTTGTTAAATCATATGGGTAAACAAATAGACACTCTTTATACCCATAGGAAGCAAGAGGAAGTTGAAAAGGCCTTAGCTATGTTTTTTCTGACTTGTCACAAGAAACATGGTAGTGAGGATTGCCCTTACAATAGGACAAACATTTCATCCTTAGAAGAAGTGAGTAGAAGTTCTACCTGAAGGCCTCTTCCTGTAGGTGTGCCTGATATGGAATATTTTGAGGAACTTGTCCACTACATGGCCCCTAGGTGACCTTTTCCACCTCGAGTAATGCACCCTGGCATGATGAATGATTATCTTGCTCCTAGACCCAACCAAACCATCTCTTTTTCTAATCAACCCGGATGGTATGGGGGTTGGCAACAACCCTCACCATACCCTCAATGAATGCCACAATATTAGTATGCTTCACAGTTGTGGCACCAGGCATGGAGGTCACAATCGTCACAACCTTCACCATACCAACAACCATATTTGTCACAATCACAATTTCCACCTCCTCCCATGATCAACCCCTACCAGTAGTCACAAAAATTTCTTCCAACCATACCATCATCATTTTCTCAACCAACCAATCCAACACAACCACCAAAGCCTACACCAATGCCAACTCAACTGAACCCAAATCCTAATAGTAAGGTAACATAACCTGTGTGTAATAATGAGGCAATAGGTTACCCCACTTATCCTGTAAATACAGTAGAATTAGATGGAGTTCAATTAAGATCAGGACATTCTCTTTAGGGGCCCACCATCAAAAAGATCAATGAAGAATTTGAAGTAGAGCTAGTTAAAGAACCTCCCTTTCCCAAATGATTTCAGTATGAGCCAATATAAAGGGAAGTCTCTCAACTTGAATTTTATTTTGTTAATAAGTTATGCAATGTTAACATCAAGATTCCTTTGTTGCGGGCTATCAAGGATATTCCCGTCTATACAAAAATAGTTCGGGATCTATGTACTCAAAAGCAAAAGAAGAAGCAAGACCCAAAGACCATCCAAGTTATTAGACAGTTGGAAGACCTTATGCTCAGGAACATAACCATTCCAAAGTACTCAGATCTAGGGAATCCTGTCATCAAGGTATCTATTTGTAAAGTAAGCATTCCTAAAACCCTTGTCAATTTGGGAACTGCAATTAATGTTATAAAAAATGAAACAAAGAAAAGATTGTCACTAGAGGGACTTAGACCTACTCCCACAATTCTTCAAATGGCAGACTGATCTTTGGTCAAACCAGAGGGTATGATTGAAGATGCAATTCTTTCTATTGATTCGTGGGAATACCCAATTGACTTTGTAATTTTCCATCCAAAGATTAAGTTGGGGGGATACCCCTTGATTTTGGGATGACCTTAGTTAGTAGCTGTGGATGCATTCATCAATTATCAGTCAGGAAACATGGTCATTTCCAATGGTGAGCACAAGAAGCAGTTGAATTTATATCCACCAGCACAACCCTTGTTTGAGACAGAGGATTTAGTATGGGTTGATAGTGACTTGGATGAGTCATTGCCAATCTTGACAATTGATCAAGCATTAGATATTGAAGAATCCACCAAAGATAATATTCTTGTTAATTTCCTTCAGAACAGGTATATATTTAATGAAAATTTTGAAAGCATGGTTCTCCATTCAAGTATAAATACTCAATGTCCTTTTGGGAACTTTCCATTGGTAGGTAGCTCACAATCTGTTCAACACTTTGTCATATTGCATCAGTTGGTACCTCATAATTGTTTGTATAGTTCATTTTTATCTTTTGGAAATTCTAGTGATATGGAATCCACCTCCCAAGTACTAGCCATTAACTCACCTACACAATCAAAAGCTATGGAAATTTTTCCTAATCGTACACTTAATATTAATCCACATTTAACCATTGAGAAAATCCAAGCTCTTATTGCCATGCTTGGAGCTAATAAAGATGCATTTTCTTGGGAATACCAAGATATGTGTGGAATCCATCCTAACACTTGCACCCACCATATTTACATTGAAGAAGGTAGTTGTCCAGTTAGGAAACCACAGCGGTGACTCAATCCCATCTTGCATGAAATAGTTAAAGAGGAGTTATAAAAACTGTTAAATGTTGGGTTTATATATCCAATTTTACATAGTCAGTGGGTATCTCCTCTATTTGTGGTTCCCAAGAAAAATGGTAAGTGGAGAATTTGTGTTGATTATAGATCACTAAATAAAGCTACTAAAAAGGATCACTTTCCATTACCATTTATTGATCAAGTGTTGGACACTCTTGCAAGTAAGAAGTTCTCTTTTTTGGATGGGTTTAGTGGCTACAACCAGATTCATATAGCACCTGAGGATCAAGACAAGACTACTTTCACTTGTCCTTGGGGCACTTTTTCCTAGAATGTTTTTCCGTTTGGTTTATGTAATGCCCCTGCCACTTTTCAAAGGGAAATTTTGAGCTCTTTTGCAAATCTTGTAAATGTTGAGGTGTATATGGACAATTTTATTGTCCATGGTAATACTTATGAAGAGGCTAAAACAAATTTAGAGAAGGTACTTAGGTGTTGTATAGACACTAATTTATCATTAAGTCATGAAAAATGCCATATGATTATGACAGAAGGGATAGTACTTGGTCATTATATTTCTGCTAAGGGTATTCAAGTCGATCCCAAAAAGATACAGATTATTCAAGACTTTCCTACACCCACTAGCCAAAAGGATGTGCGTAGTTTTCTAGGTCATGCAGGTACTATATGAGGTTTATCCAAAATTTTAGTAAGATTTCCTCCCTCTTGTTTGCTTTGCTAGCGAAAGATGTCATTTTCTCCTGGACACCATAGTGCCAAGAGGCTTTTGAAACCATCAAGAACAAGTTTTTCCCCACACCACTAATCGGAGGTCTGAACTAGGAGCTACCTTTTTCATATCCACACTAATGCCTTAGATTGTTCCATGGGGGATTTCCTTGGGCAGAAAGAAGATAATCTCTTCTACTCCATTTACTAAATCAACAAGAATTTCACAGGGGTTGAGGTAAGTTATACGATAACTGAAAAAGAGTTCATTGTTGTTTATGCAATTATTAAGTTTCAACATTATATTACCGGATATAAAGTGTTTGTTCATGCTGATCATTCTGTAATTCAATTTCTAAAGAATAAACCTTGTGGACATGAAAAAAGTAACCCTTCTACTTTTTTTTGTTCAGGCCCTCCTAGTGGACTTTGACTTCATTTTTTCTAGATTTAATGGCTAATGTGGCCAACACGTTCACATAAGGTCTTGGACCCTTTTGAATCATTAAGACTTCTGCATTGTCTTGTAAAAGTGTTGTGAAGTGTTGTAACTCACTTTCTCACTTTTCTAGGACCCTTTCATCATAATTCACCTAAATAAATTCTTTTTATCACTTACCAAGTCTTATTTTAAAGTGTTGTGAAGTGTTGTAACTCACTTTCATGCTTTTCTAGACTTGTCATCACTAATTTAACCCTTTCTCATGTTTAAATGAACCATTAATACACTTTCCAGCCCCCCTTAAGTGTGTTTTTGAGGATATTCCCATTGGACAACATTTAATGCCCTGTAATTCCTAACACCCACTTAATTTGCTTAAGTGGGACTAAGTCATCAATAAGGGCAACTTAGTCCTTTTTGGCACAAAACTCAAAATTATTTCAAAATTTTAGCGAGATTTCATTCTCTAACCCTTGAGGTCAGCTTGTGATGTGTTATTTTTGGGAGATTTAGTAAGAACAAGTATAAATAAGGGTTTCTCCCCTCATTTTTTGTCTCATAATTCATCTATTCATTCAAGCATTGACTCAAGCAATCAATTGAATCATTTTCAAGTATTCAAGCAAGTTCTAAGCATAATCAAGTCATCCATTGGAGCACATCATTGAATATCTTCAAATTTACACATCAAGGGTTTGGTAATTCTATGATATTGCATGTTGTTTATTTATCATTCTCTTTCCATTTTATTTCATTATCTAGTGTTTGATTACCAAAGTGGGATTTGACCAAGGCAAATCCCTATACTCTAACCCTTAACCATTTTTCCCTCTTTGCATGTGTGTTTGTAGACTTTGTAGGAAGTTTTGTCAAAGAAATAGGTGTTAAAAAGTAGTCAAGAAGTCATCAAAGTTATTCAAGTCAACATAACCCTAATTCAAGCTTGGAGATGTCACTTTTTATCTCATTTTCTATAGAATCAAGACCGAACACCCATTAGAAAAGCAAGTGTAGACCTGAAGGTACAAGATCCTGTCCCAATATTCTTGAAATATACAGGTGGACTAAGTCACCACTAGTGGTGGATTAGTCCCATTTCTAGGCCTGAAAATTGGTTTATGCATTTTTGGATACCCATTTGGCCAATTCCTATTTAGGCAAGTTTTCCCGAAACTAGGACTAAGTCGGCCAACCTGGCGTAAGTGCCCCAGTCAACATTTTTAGTCAATTTTTCAGGATTCCAAAATCTCTCCACATCAGATTTTAGATTCCAGGTGCACCTCTCCAATTCTGTTCAGTTATTTCATCATTTACTTGCACTTTTAGGTGTGTTTGCATATCATAATGTGTTTTCCAACACTTCACATTTCTTAGGTTTTGCATCATTAAATCATTTTCTTTTTAGATTAGTGCATTAGTACATAATAATTAGACATATAACAACTCATTTACATTAATATTGAGTGTAGAAATTTGCATTTTGGATCCCATTCTCTTTCTCCTTTTAGGTGAAAAACCCTAGGAGTTGAATCAGTGTGGGTAATCCAAAATCATTGTCCACAAACCTGTTGTAACCGGTAGAGTTATTAGATGGTTAATTTTTCTCCAAGAATTTGACATTACTATACTTGATAAGCCTGGTCGTGAGAATGTGGTTGCAAAATTTTTGTCCAGGTTACAACAACAAGATGATGAACCAATTTCAGTTGATGACGCCTTTCTAGATGAACATCTCTTTGATATATCAACAAAGAGTTTTTGGCACGTTGACATGGAAAAATACCTGGTTACTTGCAAGTTCCCACCTCATTTCTCTCCAAGGGAACACCAAAAGTTGGTCAGACTCAGTGGTGATTATACGTGGATCAATGGATTTCTCTTTTGTCATGGCCTTGACAATATCATGCATCGATGTGTGTCATAAAATGATGTCTTCAACATACTTCGTGCATGCTACATAGAACCCTACAGAGGAAATTTTGCTACCCAGAGGACTTCTTAGAAGATCTTGACTATAGGCTACTATTGTCCTACACTTCACAAGGATTGTAAACGGTATGTTCAACACTATGATAAATGTCAGCGTATGGGCCGCCCCATGCGCTCAGATGTAATGCCTCTGCATCCTCAGTTGTCCATTGAGCCTTTTGGAAAATTGGGACTTGACTTTGTTGGACCTATCAACCCACCATCTCAGAATAAGGAATACATCCTTGTGTGTACAAAGTGGGATGAAGTTGTTGCTTTAAAGCATGTCAGGGACACCAAGGTAGCTGAATTCCTCTATTCTGAGATTTTTACCTGGTTCAGTGTTCTGCATGAGATAGTTATAGATCAAGGTCCACAATTCACATCTGACCTCATTTCTTCTTTGGTTTGTGAATATGAGATTTGACATTGCAAGTCTTCACCTTACCATCCCTAGGCTGATGGCCAAGTCGAAGTCACCAACCAAGAACTTGAGAGAATTCTTACCAAGATATTTGCTCTCCACAAGGACTAGGCTACGCAACTTCCTGAAGTCGTGTGGGCCTACCACACTACATGGAAAACCATCATTGGTTTGACACCTTACGAGCTGGTCTACAGTAAGAGGGTTATTTTCCCTATCGTGTTCGAGGTAAAAACTCTTTGCACTGCACTCTAGCTAGGTATGAACTTCTTTAATGCACAAAAAGAACAAATTGCACAACTCCACTCATTAGATGAGCTTCACCAACAAGCACTCTTCCATGCAAAGATTATCTAGAACTAGCGTGCTCTCTAGCATGATCATTTCATTCGACAAGAGTCATTTCAACAAGGTGACTGAGCACTCTTGTATGATTCTCATTTCTAGGATTTTAAGGGAAAGTTCCACTCCTAGTAGCTTGGGCCCTATGAAATTGAAAAGGGTTATGATAACGGGGCAATCAAGCTTCGCACCATGGAATTTGATCACATGGCTTTAGTTGTCAATGGTTGCCAATTGAATTTGTACAAGAGGCCTCTCTCAAGGGAAGAGTTTGTCTCAAATTTTCCTAAGGAACTCCATCTACTTGAAAGGGTCTCTGTGGCCTCTCCCAATACCTTTTACCTGTACTATGTCACCAAAAAATGTATAGTTCAAATTTTTATGCCCACTAGAGTCTCTCTTATGGACTTTGGCTTGATTTTTCCTAGATTTGATGTTGTAATGTGGCTAACACGTTTGTATAAGAGTAAAACTGCACCCTTGCAATTTTTCTTAGATTCTTTCTTTCACTTTAGTGTCCACTCCCTTAGCTTCTTGAGTAGGATCATTTTAGCCCCTGCACCAGCCATTTTCCCTTATCAAGATTCTCCAACACCCCTTTTCAACAACTACCTTTGTGTGCCAGCTTTCCATTAGACTTGATGCTTTTCCTGTTCTCATCATTTCGAACCATGATGCATCTCGACATTAGCGTGCCACGTGGACGTCCACGCACTGCACTAACGTCCTATGACATTTCAATGCTCAAACAACTGTTTATGTGCATGTTTGCCACTTATCAGTGAGTTTTGTTGATGGTAATGACTGGGAACACTCAAAAACGGCTGAGGAAGCTTCTTTTTCCTCCTTAAAAGCAATCTTTTCACTCCATTTGTAGGACTTCTTCAACTTCTAGCCTCACTCCAGCTTTGGTTTTAGCCTTCTACACTTCAAATTTTTCTTGTATAGCTCCATATAGCTTGTTGTAGAAGCTTAAAGCTCTCTCAAGATCTCTTTACAACACCCTTTGCAACTTCATCTCCCTCATTTCATGCTTGTAAGCATCCTAGGATTCCATATCCCCTACTATTTGCATACTTACTTGGTGATACGCATTCTCCTCCTCGTGCGGGGTTTTCTTTTATGACCTCT
This sequence comes from Sequoia sempervirens, assembly GCA_007258455.2. Classification (NCBI taxonomy): domain Eukaryota; kingdom Viridiplantae; phylum Streptophyta; class Pinopsida; order Cupressales; family Cupressaceae; genus Sequoia; species Sequoia sempervirens. Next base: position 967,758,396 of record VDFB02271358.1, read on the forward strand.
TTTGTGATACGGGTTCTCCTCCTCGAGCGGGGTTTGATTTTATCACACACTTAGTTGGTGGTGCGGGTTCTACTCCGGAGTGGGTTTTTCTTTCACCACATGCTTTTTCCATTTCGGTTACACTCTCTCTTTCTATCTTGGCTATTCGTGGAGATGGGAACACCAAAATGGGGGTTTGACTAAGGCAAACCCCTATACAGCCCCAACATTCTCTCTAGATATCACACTTGCAGGTTCTGAAGACATTTGTTTGGTGGAGGCTTCATCACTTGCGTGGTTGTAAGTATTTCTTTCCTTTCTTCTCCTTGTCTTTGTCATTTACTCTTTACTTTATCTCAGTTCTATCACTTTCTATTATTTTCATGTATTCTATGGTTTTTAGCATTTAGATAGAAGCATTCACTTTGTTGTTTATGAGACATTCTCGTTCTTTGTTCCATACGAGACACCAACATGCCGCGTTTTTCTCCATTTTTTGCGCTAGCATCCTTTGACCGAGAGCTTGTCAGTTTGTCCAAGAAACCTCTGACCTGCTTTTTTGAATTTTGAAACTCTCGCTGCTGTTCCATTGAGGTAGTATAGGGAAGTTCACCCCGTGAGCTCTCTGAACGAAGAGAACTCATGAGTAGTGAATCCCCCTATAATAAATTTTGGTGAACCTTACATGAAGAACAATGTTCTTCGAAAAAGTAGGAATCTATTTACCCCTACTTGGCGGGGTCATAACTTTTGACTTGGTGCTCGGATTTCAGAACCATTTGCACCATTAGAAAGGTCTTCTAGAGAACTAGTTAAGTCCCTTAAATAATAGGCTATTGAATTTTAGGGACCGACACAAGTTCTGACCTCAAATTCCACTCCAAAGACCTCTGAAAACGCAATTTACTAGAACATAGAAAATACTGAAAAAATTGTAATGGATTTAATATCTTCTTTTATTAGTTCAGTATCTAGTTTTGTTCAAAATGTTAATGATATTCTATTTAATGCATATGATGGTGACTTGGCCTTACCCATGTCACTTGGTGTCTTTGATCCTTCTCATGATATTTCTCCTACTTCGGAGGATATCTTGTTGCAAGAAGTTGAAATCATTGATACCTTTCTCAATACTACTCTACCTTCCATTCATTCCAAGGCACTCTCTTCTAGAGATGATGCATTTGTGAATGATGAACCTTCTCTTCATTCCAATGCACTTTGTTCTAGCGATGATGTACTTGTGAATGATGAATCTACTATTTCTTCCGATGCACTCTCTTTTAGAGATGATGCATTCGTGAATGATGAGTCTCTTATCTGTTCCAATGCACTCTCTTCTAGAGATGCTACATTTGTGAATGATGAGTCACATCTTTGTTCTAATGCACTCTCCCCTAGAGAGGTTGCATTAGCAAATGATGAACCTCCTTCTACATCTGATTCTCCTTGGATTGATGTTGAGAATTTTCCTTCAAATAATTATTCCACATTTGATCCTGTTTGGATCGATGTTGAGAATATGTATTCAAATAACAATTCTACTAGTTGTGATGATTCTGTAAATGTAACCTATGTCTCTACTGCCCCTCAAAGGCCTAAGAGACTAATTGTTTACGTGACTCCGGCTAGTCCTTCTCCTAAGAGGGTTTGTTATATTGATGGTGTTTCATTTGATAGTAACTCTCTTGATCTTCCTATGGCTCCCTCTGACAGAGTGGTAGCCCATACTTATGAAAATAGAATGAGTAAACAATCTAGTCTTCCTCTAGTTCCCAAACCTATGACTAAAGAACCTAGTGATAACAATCTTTTCAAACAACCTCAGGTTACTTTAGCTATGATCTCACTATGGGACTTGCTTCAATTTTCCCTATTTTATCAAGGTATGCTTCAAGAAGCCTTGCAAAGGATCCTCTTGCCTTCTTCTGCTAGGCCAATGGGTGCTAATGCATTGATGGCATACATTTGTGCGGATTCGCTGAATATCACGTTCTATCTGCAAGAGCTCCCATCTCCGGAAGTGCCGAAGCAAGTGGATCCTCTAATGATCATAGTTAATATTAATAAGATTGGCATTAGACATACTCTCATTGATGCTAGTTCGGTGCTCAATGTATGTAGTATTGATCTATTGCCTAAGATTAATGTTGACTCATCTTCTATTAATACTTCTTCTATTGTTATTCATGGGTTCGATAATGTTGTGTGACAAGCTCTAGGTATGATAGTATTACCTTTGCAGCTTGGACCCATTACCATATCTACCCTTGTATATGTTATGTCAAAAAAGTTACCTTACAACCTTCTTCTTGATAGATGATGGATTCATGTTATGGGTGTAGTCTCATCTACCTTACATAAATCAATTAAGTTCATTACTAATAATAAAGTAGTCACAGTAAAGGCTAACCCTGATGCTATGTGCTTATGTGAGATGGAAGCTGTTGGTAGAGCTTCGGTTGTGCCTACTCTTATCCCTTCAGTGTCTTCCAATGTTTCAATGTTTACTCCAACAATACCTACTACAAAAGGTACTCTTGAGATAGATGACCTTGAAGAAGATCCTCCTAAAGCAAGGAGTCCTAAGTGTGCTCCTTCTACCTCTTCTCAAAAGAATGCATGTCTTGGTGATGATTGGGGTTTGCTATACTTTACATATTCCTTCATTCAAGAATATAAAGTAGACCTAATCCACTTAAGCCTTCCAATAACATCATCCAAATCAAAGATGGTCATTCTTCTGTATTGCAGGATAAGGTGAATGCAAATTATAATGTTCTTGGTGCTGATCCTCCTTCTAAGGAAGATGATCACACTTATGTTAAAGAGGATGATGTTGGCAGTCCTATCAAAGAGGCTGATAGTGATCCTATAGGAGAGTGTGATCCTCCTTGCTGGAATAACGCTCTCTATGGAGATCCTCCTCCTTTTTCTTCTATCTTCATATCTCCTTGTGAGCAGCCAAACTTTTCTCCACAAGAGAAAGGTTTGCTTCCTACTCATAATTCTTTATCTAAGCAAGAGTGTATTTTGTTGCAGCTTCTAAAATCCCACTTAATCGTTCTTCCTTCTCCTACACGCAAGAAATTTCATGAACATGATAACATCCTTTATGTGCATACCATCGAGTACCTGGCCATTCCACTAGTGAATGTAAGGCCTTGAAGGACAAAATACAACAACTTCATGATTCAGGTGCCATCCAACTTCTGTTTGATTGATGCACCTTCCTTTTCTTTGCATGACAAGTGATATCGAGGTTTACCTCTATCTTGTTTGTTCTAAGTACCTTTCATGGTTCTCCTCCCCTCTATGCTGGGGCAGTGATAACTTGTTCCAGAGATATGTGGCCCTCGTAAAGGACCCCCTCTCTTCTTCACTATATCTTTCAATCAAAGAGTACCTTGAGTGGAACCCTCTTCCTTTTGAAGGGTTCCCAAGGGATCCCCTTTGAAATATTTTATCTCAAATGAATTTGATGGCGTCTAGCTTGGGAGCAGCCTGACTAGACCTATTTCATGTCTTTACATCTAGCATGGGGGCAGCCTAACTAGACTTTACCTTTCAAATAGTGCGTCCCTTGAGTGGACCCCTCTCCTTTTGAAGGGCTCCCGAGGGACCCCTTTGAAAGTTTTACAGTCTACGTGACTAGTCACTTTTTGACATATTCTATCTATGGGTAGACATGTCACCACTTTTGATGTGTTCTATCTATGGGTAAACATGTCGCCACTTCTTGACATGTTCTATCCGAGGATAAACATGTCGTTGCTTTTGACTCTATGGAGTCCGCTTCCTTTGATTTCCTCCATGAGAGAGATCTTGGGGGATACCTCCCTACAGGACCGAGAACCTGTAGGGCACTTTAAACTTCCTCCATGTGAGAGATCTTGGAGGTCACTCCCTTGCAGGAATGAGATCCTATGGGGTGCTTTCCTTTGGTTTCCTCCATGCGAGAGATCTTGTGAGATACCTCTCTATAGGACCGAGAACCTGTAGAGCTCCTTACTTGGTGATACAGGTTTCCTCCTTGAGCAAGGTTTTCTTTTATCTCCTCTTTTGTGGTGTGGGTTTTACTCTTGAGCGGGTTTTTCTTTCACCACGTGCTTTGTTCATTTATATCTCTCTCTCTTCTCTCTTGTATATATCGAATCAAAGATTTGCATCTTCTTCATCCTGAGTATATGCCCTTCTTTTCTTCATCTTAGAATTCTTCTATGGGTTACTATTCTTAATTTGGGGACGATGTATAGTACTGAGACAACCTTCTATATCGAGGTCTCTTTACTTTGTTGACTCGAATCCTTTAGCTTTTTATATTCTAACATTGCTATCTAGTGCAAGTTCTTTCTTGTTTGATGTATTGGTTTTGCAGGTCTTCAAATTGGGGGCATACTTCAGTGGTTCGAAGAGCTATCTACTTCCTCTATAGTATCCTTTTGGCATATGATGTTATTTATGTTTAGTATATTTCCTTTAGCATGCATATTAATGTAGATTCATATGCCCGCTAAAGTGGGGGAAAAATGTATAAGAGTAAAATTGCACCCTTTCAATTTTTCTTACATTCTTTCTTTTGCTTTAGTGTCCACTCCCTTAGCTTCTTGAGTAGGCTCATTTTAGCCCTTGTACCAGCCTTTTTCCCTTCTCAAGATGCTCCAACACCCCTTTTCAGTAGCTACCTTTGTGTGCCAACTTTCCATTAGACTTGATGCTTTTCCTATTCTCATCATTTTGAAGCATGATGCATCCAGACATTAGCGTGCTATGTGAATGTTCGCACATTGTGCTAGCGTCCTGTGACATTTCAAAATCAAATGTCTTTTTTCGTGCATGTTTGCCACTTATCAACAAGTTTTGTTGGTGGTAATGACTGGGAACACTCAAAAATGGCTGAGGAAGCTTCTTTTTCCTCCTTAAACGAAATCTTTTCACTCCATTTGTAGGACTTCTTCAACTTCTATCCTCACTCTAGCTTTGGTTTTAGCCTTCTACAATTCAACTTTTGCTTTTATAGCTCCATATAGCTTGTTGTAGCAGCTTCAAGCTCTCTCAAGCTCTCTTTACAACACCCTTTGCAACTTCATCTCCCTCATTTCATGCTTGTGAGCATCCTGGGATTCCATATCCCCCACTATTTGCATACTTACTTGGTGATACAGGTTCTCCTCCTCGAGTGGGGTTTGTTTTTATCACCTCTTTTGTGATACGGGTTCTCCTCCTTGAGCGGGGTTTGCTTTTATCACACGCTTACTTGGTGGTGTGATTTTTACTCTTGAGCGGGTTTTTCTTTCACCACACACTTTTTCCATTTTGGTTAAACTCTCTCTTTCTATCTTGGTTGTTCGTGGAGGTGGGAACACCAATACAAGGGTTTGATTGAGGCAAACCCCTATACAGCCCCAACATTCTCTCTAGATATCACGCTTGCAAGTTTTGAAGACATTTGTTTGGTGGAGGCTTCATCATTCATGTGGTTGTAAGTATTTCTTTCCTTTCTTCTCCTTGTCTTTCATTTACTTTTTACTTTATCTCAGTTCTATCACTTTCTATTATTTTTTTGTATTCTATGGATTTTAGCATTCAAATAGAAGCATTCACTTTGCTATTTCTAAGACATTCTCATTCTCTGGTCCGTATGAGATGCCAGCGCACCTCTAAGAGGTTAGCGCATCGCACCGTTTTCTATTTTCTACGCTGGAATCCTTTAGCCAAGAGCTTGTCAGTTTCTCCAGAAAACCTTTGTTACCTACTTTTTTGGATTCTGAAACTCTCACCACTATTCCATTGAGGTAGTATAGGGCAGTTCACCCCATGAGGCTCTCTAAACGAAAAGAACTTGTGAGTAGTGAATCCCCCTATATTACAACATTCACATTAGGTCTTAGACCCTTGTGAATCATTAAGACTTCTAGGATGTCTTGTAAAAGTGTTATGAAGTGTTCTAACCCACTTTCACACTTTTCTAGGACCCTTTCATCATAATTCACCTAAATAACTCCTTTTTAACACTTACCAAGCCTTATTTCAAAGTGTTGTAAAGTGTTGTAACCCACTTTCATGCTTTTCTAGACTTGTCACCACTAATTCAACCATTTCTCATGTTTAAATGACCCCTTAATACACTTCCCAACCCACCTTAAGTGTTTTTTTGAGGATATTCTCGTTGGATAACATTTAATGCCCTATAATTCCTAACACCCACTTAATTTTCTTAAGTTGGACTAAGTCACCAATAGGGGTGACAGTCCTTTTTGGCACAAAACTCAAAATTATTTCAAATTTCTGGTGGGATTTCATTCTCTAACCCTTGAGGTTAGCTTGGGATGTGTTAATTTCAAAAAATTTAGTAAATACCAAATATAAATAAGGTTTTTTCCTCTCATTTTAACACCTATTCTTTCAAGCATTCAAGTACTCTAAGCACAATCAAGTCATCCATTGGAGCACTTCATTGGATATCTTTAGATTTCTACATCAAGGGTTTGGTAATTTTATGACATTGCATGTTGTTTATTTATCATTCTCTTCATATTTAATTTCATTATGTAGGGTTTATTACCAAAGTGGGATTTGACCAAGGAAAATCCCTATACTGTAACCCTTAAGCATTTGCCCCTCTTAACATGTGTGTTTGCAGAATTTGCAGGAAGATTTGTTAAAGAAATAGGTGTTGAAAAGTGGTCAACAAGTCATCAAAGCTATTCAAGTCAACATAACCCTAATTCAAGCTTGGAGTTACTTTTTATCTCATTTTCTACAGAATCAAGACCAAACACCTGTCAAAAAAGCAAGTGCGGACCTAAAGCTACACGATTCTATCCTAAGATTCCTAAAATCTATAGGTAGACTAAGTCGCCACCCCTAGTGAATTAGTTCCACTACCAGACCTGAAAAGTGGTTTCTACATTTTTGGATACCCATTTGGTAGATTCCTGTTCTAGCAAGTTTTTCTCGAAACTGGGACTAAGTTGCCCAGCCTGGCATAAGTGTCCCAGACAAAATTTTTGGTCAATTTCTCAAGATCCCAGAATCTCTCCACATCATATTTCAGATTCCAGGTGCACCTCTCCAATTATATTCAGTTATTTCATCATTTACTTGCATCTTTAGGCATTTTTCCATATCACTGTGTGTTTTCCAGCACTTCACATTTCTTAGGTTTTGCATCATTAAATCATTTTCTTTTCAAATCAGTGCATTAGTACATCATAATTAGATACCTCACATCCCATTTACATTAATCTTGAGTGTAGAAATTTGCATTTTGGACCCTATCCCTTTCTCCTTTTAGGTGAAAAACCATATAAGGAGCTAAACCAGTTGGGCAATCCAAAATCATTGTCCACATTTCAGTGAACCCAACCTTTCAAATATCTTTTATTTTTCATCCTAGGTTTCATTTACATTGCATTGATTCAATTGCATCTTAGGGTTTTCAAAATTGCATTAGTGAAAAGCTCAAATAGCTTGCATTTTTGCATTGAAAACAACAAAAAATCTACATTTTTATACTGTAGTTGCATCTGTGCATCTAAAAGACATAAAATTGCATTCAAATTTTTTCAAAAATCTCAAAAAATTCATCATTGGGACTAATTCGCCACACTGGCACCTGACTTAGTCCTCTTGCACATTTTGCATTGTAATTTCTTGGTATTTTCTGCATTTTTGTTTCAGTTTACAAAATTTCTATTATTTGCATTTTATTATTCCTAAATTGTATTGCATTTGCATCCATCCCACCTTTTGTGTTATTTTTATGAGTGTTTGGTGCCCTATTGACAACACTTTAGTTAGAAGGAGTTCCTGACTCATGGCATCCCACGATAACACACTCGTCATGGACCTTGGGTTGTCTCGAGCTCCTACTCCTGGTATGGACAATGGTGCATTAGGCATGGATACTACCACTAGTACAAAATTACCTTCACATACAATGCATGTTGGTACATCAGATGCTCACATTCCACAAGAAAAAGTAATTAACATTCATGAGGATTTAACACATTTGCAACAAGACTTGTGTCTTGAAAAAATTTCAGCCACTGCAATTCCTACTATAGACAACATCCATCAAATTCTTGAAAGTGACGAGGACTTAGATGCTATGAAACAAATTGTTGAGATATACCAAAAACATGTTTCTTCCACCTCTAGCACTTCTCAACCAGCAAACACTATGGTTATCCAAGGAGGATCTCACATTCCTCCTCCTTCAACCATAGCATCCATACCTACCTATACCACTTCTCAAGTTACAACAACCATGCAACAAGTTAGTCAGGTGACTCCTTGTTTCACTATTCTAACTACCATTCCTTGTTCTTTTGTGGCATTGAATGTTCCATCCTCCACTACATTCATCCCTATTAGTGTACCCTTGACTTGTCCCAACATTACATATACCCCATCACCATTCTCTCTTCCACCTCATACCACTTACACTAATCCTCTCATTACACAACTCTTCCAAATTGTTTCTTCCATGCAACAAAAAAGATCTACCATAAATCAAAATCAAACCACACCACCCACCTACTATGTACGTAGTAGCCCATTATATTTGGAAATCTTAAGAACACTAATGCCACAAGGAACTGAGATGCGTAGGTTTTAGAAATATGGAGGTAAAGGAGACCCTACTAATCATGTCAACTCCTATACAACCTTATGCAGTGATTTTGTCCTTGACGATAAACTGTTAGCTAAACTATTTCCTAAGACTTTAAAGGATACTTCTTTGGAGTGATTTTCCTCTTTACCCAATCATTCAATTCAATCATTTAATGAATTTTTTGATGCCTTTATAAGTCATTTCCAATTCCATATAACTCCCAAAAAGACAATGGCTGATTTAATGAGATGTAAACAAAATGTGGATGAAAAAGTAACTTATTTCATTTCACACTATCACTCATTATATGCTCAAGTAGATGTCAAGGTTCTTGATTCACATCTCCAAAAGATGTTTATCAAAAACTTGCAAACTAACATTTAGGATAAATTGACCATGATGAAATTTCCTTCTTTCCTGCACTTATGCACAACCCTTTGTGATTATCACAATTTGGTTAGTAGTCACGATGCAAAGTCCACTTCCCACTGAATTGAGAAATCTAAACCTAACACTTCAAACAATTCATAACCATTTTTCAAGCTAAACAAAGGGTTTTTACAATTCAACCCCCTTCTGCAACAACCACCTCAACTTGTCAACAACCAAGTAGTAGTTGTTAAAGCTGCAATACCTTATAGTTATGGAGATCCAAAATGACAGTTTACACCATTACCAAACACCCTTCATAACACAATGACCCAACTTATACAACAACAAATGATTTCTTTACCTCCTATTAAACCATTAGATACAACTAAACCTTTGCCTCCAACCTTCCACCCTAACGCTTATTTCCATTATCATAGACAAAATGGACATGACATAGAACAATGTAATTTTCTTAAACACATAGTGCAAGACCTCTTTGATTCTAGTCGTCCATCTGTTTCAAATGCTACTACAAAAGGAAATATGTTTGTTTCCCCACCCAATCAAAATTTGCAAATTTTTACCAATCCCATGCCTAAACATAACTTGACATTCATCAAAGCCAGTGAAACTCAAAACAATGATGTAATGATTGTTCATAAAGAGACTGAACATCCTAATCGTATTTCACATACACCCTCTATTAATCCTATGGATGAAATGGTGGGAGCGATAGATGTCATCCCTCGTAAGGGCCAAACTAAGAAGAATCTTGATATTACTTTCTCTTCTAAATATATTCTCCCAAATCTTCCTGATGGTCCTCTCTACATAGCCAAACATATTTATGATAACCCACTAATGGGATACTCCTAGATCCCACTTGTGGCAAGAATGTGATCATTGAGAAATTTTTGTTCTTACACGATCTTTATCAAGATAACTATAACAAACCTAGAGCATGGATCAAAACACATAATGGTTTCGTGTGGCCTACGCTTGGATCGATCATTTTTGCATTTCAAATAGGACCTAAGACACTGGATGTTACATTCTCTATCATTCCACAATCAGATCAGTTTCATCTGTGGCTAGGCCATCCATGGCTTCGCTCAATGAAATTTTTCCCTTCCATCATACACAAATGTTTAAATTTTCCGCATGACAATGACATATTCACTATCCACCAAAGTGGCTTTAACGTTTTTTCTTCTAAATGAAATTTCACCTTAGAATCCTATTAGCCAGAGCCCATGGAGCCCATAATGTTGTGCAAAGACTTCTTTTTCATTGCTTATCAAAAGTTTAAAGCAAACAAAATTGTTGAATTGTCCCTCTGCAATCAATCCCCATCCACTTCCACTGTCCCAATCCTCGATGAGACAATGCTTCAACCTGAATCCAAACCTGAACAAATAGTGCAACCTCATGAGCAAACAACAATAAACACCTCACCTTCATTGTCTAAACACCCAAGAGATAATGAAACTAACCCCACCATGCCTCCTCGCATAAAGCAAGTTTATAAAGCAAAAGAAAAAGTGAAATCTCCCCTAGTTCATTATGTTCTTCCCCCTCTAAAAGAAAAGGATCCTATGGTGGATCAACCTACTCTTACACCCACACAACTTCAAAATTGAATCAAAAGAAACCACGGTGCTAGGGAGCGTAGGTGTCGACGTCATCTCCTTGCTTGTCAATTACAAACTGAAGAAAACAAATATAATCAACCTCGGCCTTTGACAACAACAATAAATAATGACCCTCCTCCTGAATCACAACAAAATGATCTGATACAACATCCACAACTCCTGATACACCCTTCATTGGAAATTAACATCCGCCCTCCCGTTGTGATTAACCTGGATGATGATGATGATGGTGAGGAGATCTCTAAAATAGATGAAGAGGTGCATAATGATTTGAATTCTTCATTTTCCTCTTCCATGCACTTAAATGACAAAACTCCTCCACCAAGTGAAGAACCCGGTACTTCCCCTAGTTCGGTACTTGCAATTCTCCCTTTGGATAGTCAATCACCCTTGCAATACACTGAACATGATTGGGAGGTGGATGACATGTTAGATGGTTGATTTGCATTTTCCTTGCTAGCCTTTTGCATTTTTTTCTTTTATTTTCTTCTTTTCTATGTGTGTGTATCGTGTTCCCCCATGATGTGACATTTGATGTTCCCCCTCTCTTGTGAACTTCTTCTATTTGTACCTCTATTAAGATTATATATGTTGTACATTCCATTTTCTTTTTTTCACTTTTGGTTTTGTGTTTTCCTTTTGGGGATGACGCAAAGCATTGAGACTGCAATGTCTCTTCCATGTTGACCCAAAAGGCCTTTTCTTTTTCACCTTTGTTTTGTGTTTTCCTTTTGGGGATGATGCAAAGCGTTGAGATGTCCTATGTATCTTCCATGTTGACCCAATCAGTCCCTTTTCCTTTTAATTTTTCTTTTCTTATGTTTTCCTTTTTGGGATGATGCAAGGCATCGAGAAAAAAATATCTCCTCCATGTTCACTCAAAATCCTTTACCTATTCTTTCACCTTTCTCATTTTCTTTTTGCTTGTGTTTTCCTTTTGGGAATGATGCAAAGTGTTGAGACTGCAATGTCTCTTCCATGTTTACCCAAAACAGACTTTATTTTTTTTCTATTGTTTTCACTCTCTTTGTGTCATTCTTCCAGTTCTTTGTATTTGGGGAATGATGACAATTCTGAGCTCTTTAATCAAAACATTGCAGCAACGAACATACTGACCCCATATCCATATATCCCTTATGTGTTTGGTGTGTTCCTTTTTGGGGGAAACCCCTCTTTCATTTGTTCTTTTTCCTTTACATGACGTAGCCTTACTCAGAAACATATGACGGTGCATAGGGAATTTCCAAGTTGGCTCTCATGTCTTGTTTCTTTTAGCATTTTTCAATTTCTACTTTAAAGAAATTTCTCACAGCACAGTGTGTAACAATTCCTTTAAAGTGGTGGCATACATTGGCATTATTCACTTGCATTTTTCTTTTTCTTGGTTCTTAGTGCAACTTTTTTACTTCATAAGATGCGTTTGTCACTTTGTGGATGACATTGGGTATGATGTCCTTCATAAGCATGATCTATCTTAGCATATTACATTCCTCTTAGTGGCATGATGTGACACACTACATCCCTTAAGCTATGAATATTCTATTCTTTGATCGGTCCTCTCTTGGAGACATTAGACACAATGTTCCCTAAGTTATGGACCTCGCATGATCTAAACAAAAATCCTTTGAACATTTCTTTTGCATGTTGCATTTTGCATTTACATGGCCACCTTGCATAACACAGCTTGCATGCTTGTGGTACCATTTCATTTTTTCATGAGTTCTAAGCATGCGAAGATTTTCTTGTCTCATGAAGCACGAAATGACATTGTCATTTGTGGCACCTTATTAAAGTTATTAAGAGGTATAACTTTGATATGGTTGAGTAGGAAGCCCATTCTGTGGCACGACTTTCCCCATAGCCACCTTTTGGGATTTCTCACCCCATGGACAACTAGAAGTTACATGGCCCTAGCGTGAGTATATTTGGGCCTTCTCACCTGACAGACAGTCATGAGTTATGTTGTCCCAGAGTGAGTACACAATTATTTTTCCAAACAAATAGCCCATATCTGATAAACAACGAGCTAGAAATATGATTGAAGCTTTCTTTCATCCCTTCTAATCATCACGTGTGTTCCTTTGCACTTATGTTTGGTTTGCCATGGGATCATAATCCTAGGGGCTTGATCATCCCTCTTGATTATTTTTTCCTCATCCTATCAACTTCTATGCATTAGGATCCCTCTCAATGTGCATGTTGGGCTACTTTAGCGAGAGTTTGAAGCAAGTTCATTCTCTCACTAAAGTGGGGGTTTAATGTGTCACCAAAAAATGTATAGTTGACATTTTCATGCTCACTAGAGTCTCTCTTATTGGTTTTGGCTTCATTTTTCCTAGATTTATTGTTGTAATGTGGCCAACACATTCACATTAGGTCTTGGACCCTTGTGAATCATTAAGACTTCTAGAATGTCTTGTAAAAGTGTTGTGAAATTTTCTAACCCACTTTAACACTTTTCTAGGACCCTTTCATTATAATTCACCTAAATAACTCCTTTTTTATCACTTAACAAGTCTTATTTCAAAGTGTTGTAAAGTTTTGTAACACACTTTCACACTTTTCTAGATTTGACACCACTAATTCAACCCTTTCTCATGTTCAAATGATCCCTTAATACACTTTTCGGCCCCCCTTAAGTGTGATTTTGAGGATATTCTCATTGGATAACATTTAATGCCCTATAATTCCTGAAATCCACTTAATTTGATTAAGTGTGACTGAGTCTCCAATAGGGGCAACTTAGTCCTTTTTGGCACAAAACTCAAAATTATTTCAATTTTTTGGTGGGATTTCATTCTCTAACCCTTGAGGTCAGCCTGTGATGTGTTATTTTTAGAAAATTTAGTAAAGATCAAGTATAAATAAGGGTTTTTCCTCTCATTTTAACACCTATTCATTTAAGCATGCACTCAAGCAATCAACTTAATAATTCTCAAGCATTCAAGTACTCTAAGCACAATCAAGTCATCCATTGGAGCACTTCATTACATATCTTCAGATTTCTAAATCAAGGGTTTGGTAAGTTTATGACATTGCATGTTGTTTATTTATCATTCTCTTCATATTTTATTTCAGTATCTAGGGTTTGATTACCAAAGTGGGATTTGGCCAAAGCAAATCCCTATACTCTAACCCTTAACCATTTTTCCCTCTTTGCATGTGTGTTTGTAGACTTTGTAGGTAGATTTGTTAAAAAAATAGGTTTTGAAAAGTGTTCAACAAATCATCAAATCTATTCAAGTCAACATAACCCTAATTCAATCTTGGAGACACTTTTTATCCTATTTTTTACAGAATCATGACTGGCCACCTATTAGAAAAGCAATGCAGACCTGAAGGTACAGGATCTTGTCCCGAGATTCCCAAAATCTATAGGTGGACTAATTCACCACCAGTGTTGAACTAGTCCCACTGCTAGGCCTCAAAAGTGGTTTCTGCATTTTTGGATACCCATTTGGCAGATTCTTGTTCTGGCAAGTTTTTCCCAAAACTGGGACTAAGTTGCCCAGCCTAGCGTAAGTGTCCTAGTCAACATTTTCAGTCAATTTCTCAGGATTCCAGAATCTCTCCACATTAGATTTCAAATTCTAGGTGCACCTCTCCAATTTTGTTTAGTTATTTCATCATTTACTTGCATTTTTACATATCACAGTGTGTTTTCTAGCACTTCACATTTCTTAGGTTTTGCATCATTAAATCGTTTTATTTTCAAATCAGTGCATTAGTAAATCATAATTAGATACTTAACATCTCATTTACATTAATCTTGAGTGTAGACATTTGCATTTTGAACCCCATCCCTTTCTCCTTTTAGGTAAAAAACCCTAGGAGCTAAAGCAGTTGGGCAATCCAAAATCATTGCCCACATTTTGTTGAACCCGACCTTTTGAACATATTTTATTCTACATCCTAGGTTTCATTTACATTGCATTAGATATTGCATTGATTCAATTGCATCCTAGGGTTTTCAAAATTGCATTAGTGAAAAGCTCAAATAACTTGCATTTTTGCATCTTTTTTGCATTGAAAACAATAAAAAATTCTACATTTTCATATTGTAGTTGCATCTGTGCATCCGAAAGACATAAAATTGCATTCAAAATTTCTAAAAAATCTCAAAAAAATCATCACTAGGACTAATTCCCCACATTGGGTGACTTAGTCCTCCTGAACATTTTGCATTGTAATTTATGGTATTTTTTGGGTATTTTCTGCATTTATGTTTTTTGGTATTGCATTTCCATTTTAGTTTACAAAATTTCTATTATTTGCATTTGCATCCATCCTACCTCTTGTGGTATTTGTATGAGTTTTTGGTGCCCTATTGATAATACTTTAGTGAGAAGAAGTTCCCGACTCATGGCATCCCGCAATAACACACTCGTTGTGGACCTTGGGTTGTCTCGAGCTCCTACTCTTGGTATGCACAATAGTTCATTAGGCATGAATACTACCACTAGTACACCCTTACCCACATACAATGCATGTTGATACATTAGATGCACACATTCCACAAGAAAAAGTAATTAAAATTTATGAGGATTTAGCACATTTTCAACAAGACTTGTGTCTTGAAAACATTTCAACCACCGCAATTCCTACCATAGACAACATCCATTGAATGCTTGAAAGTGATGAGGGCTTAGATATTATGAGACAAATTGTTGAGATATACCAAAAACATGCTTCTTCCACCTCTAACACATCTCAACCAGTAAACATTGCGGTTAGCCAAGGAGGATCTCACATTCCTCCTCCTTCAACCATAGCATCTATACCTACCTATAACACTCCTCAATTTACAACAACCATGCGACAAGTTAGTTAGGTTACTCCTTTCGCTATTCCAACAAGCATTCCTAGTTCTTTTTTGGCATCGAATGTTCCATCCTCCACTACCTTTGACCCTATTAGTGCACTCTTCATTTATCCCAACATTATGTATACCCCATCACCATTCTCTCTTCCACCTCATACCACTTACACTAACCCTCTAATTACACAACTCTTCCAAACTATTTCTTCCATGCAACAAAAAATATCTACCATAAACCAAAACCAGATCACACCACCCACCTACTATGTCCATAGTATCCCATTATCTTTGGAAATATTTAGAACACCGATGCCACAAGGAATTGAGATGCCTAGGTTTGAGAAATATGGAGGTAAAGGAGACCCTACTAATCATGTCAATGTCTATATAGCCTTATGCAGTGATTTTGTCCTTGATGATAAACTGCTAGCTAAATTGTTTCCTAGGACTTTAAAGGATAATGCTTTGGAGTGGTTTTCCTCTTTACCCAATCATTCAATTCGATGTTTAATGAACTTGTTGATCCCTTTATAAGTCATTTCCAAGTCCATATGACTCCTAAAAATACAATGGCTGATTTAATGAGATGTAAACAAAATATGGATGATAAAGTAATTGATTTCATTTCACACTATCAGTCATTATATGCTCAAGTAGATGTCAAGGTTCTTGATTCACATCTCCAAAAGATTTTTATCAAAAACTTGCAAACTCACATTCAAGATAAATTGACCATGATGAAATTTCCTTCTTTCTTGCACTTATGCACAACCCTTTGTGACCATCGCAATTTGGTTAGTAGTCACAATGCAAAGTCCACTTCCCTCCAAAATTAGAAATCTAAACCTAACACTTCAAACATTTCACAACCATTTCACAAGCCAAAAAAAGGTTTTTTACAATTCAACCCCCTCCTCAACAACCACCTCAACTTGTCAACAACCAAGTAGCGACTGTTAAAGCCACAATACCTTATAGTTATGGAGATCCAAAATGATAGTTTACGCCATTACCAGACACCCTTCATAATGCAATGACCCAACTTCTACAACAACAAATGATTTCTTTACCTGTTGTTAAACCATTAGATAGAGATAAACATTTTTCCTCCAACCTTCCACCCTAACACTTATTGCCATTATCATAGACAAAATGGACATGAAAAAAAACAATGTAAGTGTATTAAAAAAATAATGCAAGACCTCATTGATTCTGGCCATTTATCTATTTCAAATGCTACTACAAAAGGCAATATGTCTGTTGCCCCACCCAATCAAATTTTTTTGCCAATCTCATGCGTAAACATAACATGTCATTCGTCAAAGCCAGTGAAACTCAAAAAAATGATGTTCTGATTGTTCATAAAGAGACTAAACATACTAATCCTATTTCAAATACACCCTCTATTAATGCTATGGATGAAATGGTGGGAGCGATAGATGTCATCCCTCGTAAGGACCAAACTAAGAAGAATCTTGATATTACTGTCTCTTCTAAAGATATTCTTCAAAATCTTCCTGATGGTCCTCTCTACATAGTTAGATGTATTTATGATAAGCCCACTAATGGGATACTCATAGATCCCACCTATGGCAAGAATGTGATCACTGAGGAATTTTTTGTCTGACATGATCTTTATCAAGATAACTATGACAAACCAACAACATGGATCAAAACACATAATGTTTCACGTGCCCTACGATTGGATCGATCATTATTTCATTGCAAATAGGACCTAAGACACTAGATGTTACATTCTCTATCATTCCATGATCAAATTAGTTTCGTCTGCGGCTAGGCCATCCATGGCTTCACTCGATGAAACTTGTCCCTTCCATCATACACAAATCTTTAAAGTTTTCACATGAAAATGACATATTCACTATCCATCATAGTGGCTTTAACCCTTTGTCTTCTAAAGAAAATTTCACCTTAGAAGCCTTTTGGCTAGAGCCCATGGAGCCCAGAATACCTCGCAAAGACTTCTTTTTCATTTCTTATCAAAAGTTTAAAGCAAATAAAATTGCCGAATTGTCCCTCCGTAATCAATCCCCATCCACTTCCGCTATTCCAATCCTTGATGAGACAATGCTTCAACCTAAATCCAAACCTGAAAAAATGTTGCAACCTCATGAGCAACCAACAATAAACACCTCACCTTCATCATCGAAATGCCCAAGAGATAATGAAACTAACTCCGTCATGCCTCCTCACATAAAACAAGTTTATAAAGTAAAAGAGAAAGTGATTGACCCATCTCCTTCGGTTCATTCCATTCTTCCCGCTCTAGAAGAAAAGGAGCCTATGGTTGATCAACCTGATCTTACACCCACACAAATTTAAAATAGAATCAAAAGAAACTGCGGTGCTAGGGAGCATAGGTGTTGACGTCATCTCCTTTTTCATCAATTACAAACTGAGGAAAAAAAATAAAATCAACCTCCGCCTTTGATAGCAGCAATAAACAATGACCCTCCTCTTGAATCACAACAAAACAATCTGATACAAAGACCACAACTCCTGATACACCATTCATTGGAAATTACCATTCGCCCTCCCGTCATGATTAACCTAGATGATAATGATGGTGAGGAGATCTCTAAAATAGATTAAGAGGTTCATAATGATTTGAATTCTTTATTTTCCTCTTCCATGCACTTAAATGACAAAACTCCTCCACCAAGTGTTTAGAACCTAGTACATCCCCTATTTCGACATTTGCAATTCTCCCTTTGGACATTCAACCGCCCTCACAATACACTAAACATGATTGGGATGAGGATGAACTATTGGATGGTTTATTTGCATTCACCTTGCTAGCCTTTTGCATTTTTTCATTTTATTTTCTTCTTTTCTATGTGTGTGTATCATGTTCCCCCGTGATGTGACGTTTGATGTTACCTCTCTCTTGTGAACTTCTTCTATTTGTAACTCTATTCTTATATATGTCATACATTGCATTTTCTTTTTTTCCCTTTTGGTTTAGTGTAAAGTGTTGGGACTGTAATGTCTCTTCCATGGTGACCCAAAAGGTCTTTTCTTTTTCACCTTTGTTTTGGGTTTTACTTTTGGGGATGACACAAAGTGTTGAGATGCCCTATGTATCTTCCATGTTGACCCAAATGGTCCCTTTTCCTTTTACTTTTTCATTTCTTTTGTTTTCCTTTTGGGGATGTCGCAAGGCATCGAGACCGAAATGTCTCCTTCATGTTGACCCAAAATCCTTTTCCTATTCTTTCTCCTTTTTTGTTTTGTTTTCACTTGTTTTTTCCTTTTGGGGATGATGCAAAGCATTAAGACCACAATGTCTCTTCCATGTTAACCCAAAATGGACTTTATTTTTTTTCTATTGTTTTCACTCTCTTTGTGTCATTCTTCCAGTTCTATGTATTTGGGGAATGATGACAGTTTTGAGCTCTTTAATCAAACATTGCAGAAACAAACATATTGACCCCAAATTCATAGATCCCTTATGTGTTTGGTGTGTTCCTTTTTGGGGGAAACCCCTCTTTCTTTTATTCGTTTTCCTTTATAAGATGTAGCCTTAGTCAAAAACATATGACTTGGCATAGGGGCTTTCCAAGTTGGCTCTCATGTCTTGTTTCTTTTAGCATTTTTCATTTGCTACTTTAAATAAATTGATCACATAACAGTGTGTAGCAATTCCTTTAAAGTGGGGGTATACATTGGCATTATTCATTTGCATTTTTCTTTTTCTTGGCTCTTAGTGCAGCCTTGTTACTTCATAATATGTGTTTGTCACTTTGTGGATGACATTGGGTATGATGTCCTTCATAAGCATGATCTATCTTAGCATATTACATTCCTCTTAATGGTCTGATGTGATGCACTACCTCCCCTAAGTTGTGAATATTCTATTCTTTGATCGGTCCTCTCTTGGAGACATTAGACACAATGTTCCCTAAGTTATAGACCTCGCATGATCTAAACAAGACTCCTTTAAACATTTCTTTTGCATGTTGCATTTTACATTTACATGGCCACCTTGCATAACACAACTTGCATTCCTATGGTACCATTGCATTTGTTCGTGAGTTCTAAGCATACGAAGCTTTGCTTGTCTCATGAAGCATGAAATGACATTGTCCTTTGTGGTGCCTTATTAAATTTATCAAGAGGTATAACTTTGATATGGTTGGGTGGGAGGCCCATTCTACGGCATGACTTTCCCCATGGCCACCTTTTAGGATCTCTCACCCCATGGAAAACTAGAAGTTTCATGGCCCCAAAGTGAGTATATTTGGGACTTCTCACCTGACGGACAGTCATGAGTTTCATCACCCCAGAGTGATTACACATTTCTTTTTCCAAACAAATAGCCTAGATCTAACAAGGATACGACAGACTGGAAATACAATCGAAGCTTTCTTTCATCCCTTCTCATCATCATGTGTGTTCCTTTGCGCTTATGTTTGGTTTTCCATGGGATCATAATCCTGGGGGCTTGATCATACCTCTTGATTATTATTGTCTCATCCCATCAATGTGTGTGCAATAAGATCCCTCTTGATGTGCATGTTGGGCTACTTTAGCGAGAGTTTGAACCAAGTTCATCCTCCCACTAAAGTGGGGGCTTAATGTGTTGCCAAAAAATGTATAGTTGATAGTTTTATGCTCACTAGAGTCTGTCTTATGGAATTTGGCTTGATTTTACCTAGATTTAATGTTGTAATGTGGCCAAAACATTCACATTAGGTCTTGGACCCTTGTGAATCATTAAGACTTCTAGGATGTCTCGTAAAAGTGTTGTGAAGTGTTCTAACCCACTTTCACACTTTTCTAGGACCCTTTCATCATAATTCACCTAAATAACTCCTTTTTATCACTTACCAAGTCCTATTTCAAAGTGTTGTAACACACTTTCATGCTTTTCTAGACTTGTCACCACTAATTCAACCCATTCTCATGTTTAAATGACCCCTTAATACACTTTTTGACCCCCCTTAAGTGTGTTTTTGAGGATATTCCCATTAGATAACATTTAATTCCCTATAATTCACGACACCCACTTAATTTGATTATGTGGGACTAAGTGACCAATAGGGGCAACTTAGTCCTTTTTGGCACAAAACTCAAAATTATTTCAAATTTTTGGTAGATTTTCATTCTCTAACCCTTGAGGTCGGCTTGTCATGTGTTATTTTTGTAAAATTTAGTAAATATCAAGTATAAATAAGGGTTTTTCCTCTAATTTTAACACATATTCATTCAATCATTCACTCAAGCAATCAACTTAATCATTCTCAAGTATTCAAGTACTCTAAGCACAATCAAGTCATCCATTGGAGCACTTCATTGCATATCTTCAGATTTATACATGAAGGGTTTGGTAAGTTTATGACATTGCATGTTGTTTATTTATCATTCTCTTCATATTTCATTTCCTTATCTAGGGTTTGATTACCAAAGTGGGATTTGACCAAGGCAAGTCCCTATACTCTAACCCTTAACCATTTTTCCCTCTTTGCATGTGTGTTTATAGACTTTGTAGGTAGATTTGTCAAAGAAATAGGTGTTGAAAAGTGGTCAACAAATCATCAAAGCTATTCAAGTCAACATAACCCTAATTCAAGCTTGGAAACACTTTTTATCCTGTTTTCTGCAAAATCAAGACTGGACACCTGTCAGAAAAGCAAGTGCAGACCTGAAGCTACAAGATCTTGTCTCGAGATTCCTAAAATTTTTAGGTGGAATAAGTTGCTACCAGTGGAAAAATATTCCCACTGCCAGGCCTAAAAAATGGTTTTTGCATTTTTGGATACCCATTTGGCAGATTCCTATTCTGACAAGTTTTTCCCTAAACTGGGACTAAGTCACCCAGACTAGCGTAAGTGTCCCAGTCAACATTTTTAGTCAATTTCTCAAGATTCTAAAATATCTCCACATAATTTTTCAGATTCTAGGTGCACCTCTCCAATTTTGTTCAATTATTTCATCATTTACTTGCATTTTTAGGCATTTTTGCATATCACGGTGTGTTTTCTAGCACTTCACATTTCTTAGGTTTTGCATCATTAAATCATTTCATTTTAAAATTAGTGCATTAGTACATCATAATTAGATTCTTCACATCTCATTTAAATTAATCTTGAGTGTAGACATTTGCATTTTGGACTCCATCCCTTTCTCCTTTTAGGTGAAAAACCCTAGAAGGAGTTAAAGCAATTGGGCAATCCAAAATCATTGTCCATAGGTACATTTCAAAATGATTCAAAAAAAAAACAATAAAAGATCCAACAATGAAAACCCTCAAGCATTGTTGATCAATTAACATTTTAACACCGGTTTCCAGTGGGCATTAACTGTTAAACAAGTCCTAGAGATGAAAATCAAGTTTTTGATGCTACTAGGCGGTGATAGGATGAAAACTAGGTTACTGGTGATCTATCATCAAGATTAAAAAAAATGAAAAAAAAAGAAGAAAAAGGAAGATGCAAATGATTCTACAAGTTCCCAACTCTACCTTCCTTTCACTTTTGTGCCAAGGTAATAATGGTCGTGTTTCACCTGTTGTCTTTTCTGCTGTCCTATCGATTTCAGTACTGACACTGCCATCCTGGTAGCTCCACGTCAGCATCGGCCCCGTCTCCACTCTCCATTCACCATGCTTTCTTCTCTATCACCATTCCATACCATTGATTCTCATTAGTATTGGTATATTTTGGTTTATTTTCTTTTCCTTGTTTT
Source organism: Sequoia sempervirens (assembly GCA_007258455.2). Classification (NCBI taxonomy): domain Eukaryota; kingdom Viridiplantae; phylum Streptophyta; class Pinopsida; order Cupressales; family Cupressaceae; genus Sequoia; species Sequoia sempervirens. The sequence goes on from VDFB02271358.1 coordinate 967,780,546, forward strand.
TTATTCAATATTTATTTTTTTCAGTTAATGAGTAGTGACGTACCTGTGGATAGGTCACATGCTAAGTTGGGAGGGAGTTGTCTTGTCACAATCCATGATATGTGTTCAACCATCACATCATATCTTCTTTGTATCATTTTTACCATGTTGTAATTCATTATTCCTTGATCTTGCTTAGTTAATACCATTATTACTATTAATCGTAACATGTTATGATGACATTTGTGTAAACCAATATTTCCAAACATTGCAACCCACTTTCCAAATTTGATTGCTTGTTAATTTCTTATCACTTAAGTTATAGTTGATAACCAATTACTATTCCCAACACCTATTTTCAGTGGTGGTTTTTGTGTCTTCTAGTGACTTTCACTTGCACAAATTCTTCTAGTTGTGGAGACCTCTTGGTAGTGTCATGGTAGGAGAACATTGTCATCATTTTGAGTTTCGACTATAGATGAACTGAGGGGACCAAAGGCTGTAGAGGCTTATAAAATCTTTAAACAAGAAGGATGGGATGCATACTTTAAACAGTTAAGAGGGTACAATGAAAATATTTTGTAGGAGTTCGCAATGACCTACCACAAAGAGGAAGCAAAAGTTCATGGTTTAACAATACCTTTCTTAGTGGAAGCCATAACCGATGTCTCTGGGTTTCCACTCTTAGGGGAGAGTTACTTTTCAGATAACTCCAAACATGCCATGGACCTTGAACCTCTACACAATAAGTTCTTGGCATGAGGGGAGACTTTGGAAATCGTCACTGGACAGGGCACAAATTTAATCTCACTTTCGTGGCCTTGGGACATTGTAGCAAAATTCATCATTCAATATATAACCTGCAAAGGTAGGTATGTATATGTTTATCCTAAAAAAATTTGACTTATGAATCATTTGAGATGGGGAATGCTTGTGACTATGCCATATTTTCTTTACTCCTATGTAAACCAAATGCGGAAAGTAGTTCAAAAAGGGCATGAAAATTCATTATCTCACCATAGCCTCATTAAGTTGTCAATTGTAAGGGAATTGAAAAAACTCTCTCCTCCATGAGATTGGGATTCACTTCTCAATGAAGAAACCCTAGACAACTCTATAGAGGAGGATTCTCCTATCAACCCACCTAGTTTTTCTGAAAAAGAGGAGTTTGAAGGCACAAAATTGGATAAGGGCAGTAATAATGAAAGTCCTTCAGAAGAACATATTGAAGACATGGGGACAAAAGAACTTTCTGGTGATTCCCCTAAACCTGCAAAAAAAAGGGTTTCTAAGAAGGGTATCAAGCAAACCCTAGCCTCAAGGAACAAACTGGCCAAGAGCCCCCGAGTTCCCCCTACTATTAGCAAGTCTATCAAAACTAGCACACCAAACTGGGAATCTAGGGGGGTAAGCGAAAAAGGAATAGCAAGAAACCCTCAATCTCCCTTGGATCTTCAAAGAAACAAGCTTCGACTACTCCTAGTGACAAAGAGAAATCACCCACTAAGGAAAAATCACCAACTAAAGAGAAGTCACCTTCTTCTACAAACAAAAAAAATGGAAAAATTGGAAAATGTAGCTAGCAATGTTCTAGGCTTTGAACAGTCAAAAGAAGTGGATGATCTCATAGTTCTAGGTGTTATGTATCACAGAACCAGGAGGTCAATAAATGTTTCTAGGGAGATATGAAGGAGAAATAGAAGGAATACAAGAGAAGTACCTACGACTACTAATGAAAATGGAACTAGGTGTGAACAAGAAACCCAACTTCTTCAGTCCCATCCTTTAGTATTACCGGGGTGGTGATAGAAACAAAAGAAGGAAAGATAATGGAACCATTTGATGAGAATGCACAGGGTATAGAGGAAGGGTTTGTGTCACATGAGGAGAATATTCATACTGATATTAATATTCAAGACTTTCATGTTGAGTTAACACCTGAAGCCACTGACAACCTTGTAGAATATAGGACCATTGAATTATCTCCCCAAATGGAAAAGTAGGAGTTGAATGCACCAGTTGACAATGAGAAAGAACCTATGGAGACACCCCCAACTAGAAATCAAGAAGCATGGGTAGAATTTGAGGATGGAATCCTTTGTTAACAAATGAGGAAATTTGTTACCTATAGAACTTGGTAACTAAATAGATAGAGGAGAATCCTCTGTCAGCAAAAGAAGAGGTTCAATTGCTACAAGATTTGGTAGCCAGGTTAAAGGAGGAAAATCAAGCATTGTAGGATTCATTGGCTAGGGTGATTGAGGAAAATGAGGCCCTTCAGAGATAGGTTCAGGATGCGTGCTCTCTTGATTCCTCACAGATAGAAGAGATTCAACAACTCAAGGTAGCACTTGAATAGATAGATGCCCTAGAGCATCCCTCATGACCATTCAAGAACATGAAAAGCAGATGCAAGCATTATACTAATCATGGGTTAAGGAAGTCACTGAAACAATGCAGAAACTAGCCCCTTTTTCTCTTGGTTTGTACTTTACACTCTTTTGAATGAGGACATGCAAAACCCTAAGCTAGGGGGAATGATGAGGGAGAAATATGTCTTTATTTTTCCTTTGTATTTTCCTTTAAACCTTGTCATTTTGTGTTATTTTTTGTTTCTCCTATCACCATTTGTTAATGAGTTGAAGATGTTTTATAAAATACAAGGAAAGATGAAAACCTATAAATATACTGAAATCCTTTGAATATTTATTGATTTTCTCTATAATTTTGGTAGCAGGGGATGCTTAGTGGATGGTGCAAGGATAAGGGCATCAGTGGGGTGGAGTTGAAGACCATCCAAGAATTATTTGTCATTATGGATGAATGAGTGATAAGATGTGTTTATCTATTTTAAGTTGTTATGCCATTTTGAAATAGTGGCAAAAGACTCCAAACTATTTTTTATTATCTTTTAAAGTTTTTGGCTACAGGATGAAACAACCAAATACTTCTATGCTTTTATTTAGCAGTGGTTATGAGTTTAGCTGGTTGATGGTATCTATAAATATGTAAACCGAAACTCGGTCGATATAGATGATAATAATATTATTGCTACAGATCTTTATTTTGTGACTTAAAATACTATGAAATAATTTGAATGAACATTGGTTAGCTTGGAGGAGCTTGTGTGTGTGAGATCCATCACTGATATTCGAAGAAGGTGGGCCCACTTCATCAACTACCTAGTTATTATTACAGTAGGAGTGCATTGTGTGGTAATAAGTGTTTAGTCTTACTTTAGTGGTAATAAGTGTTTAGTCTGTAATTATCTTTGTTTACTATTAATGTGCATGAGTTTCATTTGGAAGATTGCATTCGATAAATATTAATTGGTGTGGTTATTAAATGTGCATGAACAAAGTTTAGTGTTTCATTTCAGTTTTTCCTTTTATTATGTTCTATTTTTCATGCGTAATAGTAATTTTGTTTATTATTTTCTGTTAATCAGTTTCTATTGTAGATTTTGTGAATAAAGGCTCTTGTCACAAAATTGACAAAGGACCGAGAGTCAGATTGTAGAATGAACTTAGATTAAACAATTTCATTCATCCACACTTGGCTTTCTAGGTTCAGCCCTTAGGGAAATAGCTCCAATATCTTTCACAAGTTCATGACCCCCGGATTGACATTGAGGACTAAACTGAGGAACTTACAAATTTCCCAAAGATTGATCTCAATCCATTCAAGATAGAATTACAAGGATAGTTATACTCAGAATATTGACCACAGTTTAATCCAATCAAATCCCTTGTATGCACCCAAACTATCTAGTAGTTCTCAATCATAGTAGAATTGCATGACCACATGCTTGAAGTGGTCGAATAGGATTTGATCCCTCTATATCCACACTAGTTATGTTTTCCCTACCCATGGTCACAAATCCTTATATGGTCTCCATTGAATGTCACCAAATTGTAATATGTCAAACCTTCCTCTCTAATAAAGTAGATCCCCACTCTGCCATGACCTCCTCAGTGTGTGTGAGTGTTTCCATGAGTATGTCCACCCCAGTTCCATCAAAAATCCATTGGGTATGGTACATGTGATATGCTTGAAGGCTCACACATGAAAAATCATGTAGTTCATCAAGATATGTATCTCGTAATGTAGATATCACCTTAGATTATGATATAAGTGTGCTAGCATGATCTACCACTAATAGATTTGACTGCAAAATACGACGAAACAGATCGACGAAATATGTAAAATACGATGTTCGTCGGGTGCTTGTAAAATTTGATGTGTAATTTCCAATTTTTTTGAAAGTTTATCCCCGACGTTCGTCGAAATTTCGACGAACCTGGCGTTCGTCGAAATGTCAGCTATTATTTTTGTCGAATGTTCGACAAACATGAAAAATTAAAAAAATCAAATTGTGGCCGACATAAAGAAAAGTGAGTTCGCGCCTGATTTATTGCGACAGCGTTTTGCTCTACTTCAGACAGTTTGTGGAGAACTAAGGACGATTTTCTTAGGAAAAATCAGAAAAAATTCAAGAAGATATCACCAGGTTGAGGGTAGTCATTGTCTTTTTGCAGAATTCAGTGAAGTCAGATTTGTAGTTCCAGGTTTGAAAATCATATTTTAAAGCAACATCTCATCAGATTTCATTTTTAGAGGTTAAGGGTTTTGAGAATTTCATGTCCAGATTTTGTTGTGTGGAATCACCATAAGATCACAACGGAGGAACAGATTCTTGTGACTGTAATTATGTGATCCATAACTATATTGGTCATGTGGCACAGTTGTGCTATAACAAATACAGGATGCATTCATGTGTGACCCAAGTTTAATGTGGCTATGTTGTGATAGAAATGGAGGCACTCATATAATGTAGTTAATTCAGGTTGTATAATGTAGGTGTCAATAATCATCATTGGGTGCATTCAGGTTGTCTCAAGTTTAACAGGATAGGATGCAATTATAGCATGATCGAAGAGTGATTACCTCTTGCTGCAATAAAGAGCCTATAACTCTGGTTGATATGCAGAGTGGTTGTGTTATATCAATTATGTAGTGCATTCAAGCACAACCCATGTTTAATGGGCTATTCTAGAGAGTGATCAAGATTTTCTAAACCTTATGAATGTTACTTGACATATATTTGCATAATCTCAAATTCCTTCAGAGGCTTTTGAAGTATCAATGTATCCTATATAGGGTTTAGAATGATTTCTTTTAATTAAAAAAATAAATAAATGATGTATTTCCCTGTAATTAGATAATGTGGAGATCTCCTAAATCTGCCCCAGCACACTATCCTCTTGCACTATATTCATTACTCCAGCTACTAGGTTTTTGCATGTGACATCTTTAATATCTTCATGACTATGGCTTTTAAATAGATCTCAGTCTTTGCTTTAATCCTTTTCATGGTAACCCTTGGTTCCATAATCCACCTTCAATCTCTTCTAAGAACGATTGTCTTAAGCTAGACTGCATAGTATGCATATAAAGCAAGTCCTTCATACCTGCCATTGTTCCAAACCACCACTCACTGCCTTGCTGAAAATGTTGCCTCCATAAGCACAATAGCATGTTTTAAAATCATGGTTGCCAATGATTGACCATTAAACTCACCACTTTCATCATGAAGATACAATGAAATTTTTGTCTTCAAACTCAAGGCATTATGGAAGATAACATTGTGAATTGTTTGTTGTGTACGATTCAATTTTCTTGCACATTTACTGCTTTGCTAACTTCCTTTAAGACTGGGTATTGCACCCTCGGCTGCAATCTCAAACAGCTCACTCACTATCACTTGAAGATTCCTTTCATGAGCATCCTTCTATAAAATCAAACTATGCCCTATAGACTGCCTACTTACTACAGGGGACTCATTGTTTCATGGTATTGTAGTTCTTAAGATCCTTC
>VDFB02271358.1:967786501-967999555 GCA_007258455.2 Sequoia sempervirens
TAGGCATTTTTGCATATCACGGTGTGTTTTCCAACACTTCACATTTCGTAGGTTTTGCATCATTAAATCATTTTATTTTCAAATCAGTGCATTATTACATCATAATTAGATACTTCACATCTCATTTAAATTAATCTTGAGTGTACAAATTTGCATTTTGGACCCCATCCCTTTCTCCTTTTAGGTGAAAAACCCTAGGAGCTAAAGTAGTTGGGCAATCCAAAATTGTTGTCCACAGGTACTTTTCAAAATGATTCAAAAAAAAATACAATAAAAGATCCAACAATGAAAACCCTCAAGCATTGTTGATCAATTAACATTTTAACACCGGTTTCCAGTGGGCATTAACTGTTAAACAAGTCCTAGAGATGAAAATCAAGTTTTTGACGCTACTAGGCGGTGATAGGATGAAAACTAGGTTACTGGCGATCTATCATCAAGATTAAAAAAAATGAAAAAAAAAGAAGAAAAAGGAAGATGCAAATGATTCTACAAGTTCCCAACTCTACCTTCCTTTCACTTTTGTGCCAAGGTAATAATGGTCGTGTTTCACCTGTTGTCTTTTCTGCTGTCCTATCGATTTCAGTACTGACACTGCCATCCTGGTAGCTCCACGTCAGCATCGGCCCCGTCTCCACTCTCCATTCACCATGCTTTCTTCTCTATCACCATTCCATACCATTGATTCTCATTAGTATTGGTATATTTTGGTTTATTTTCTTTTCCTTGTTTTTTATTCAATATTTATTTTTTTCAGTTAATGAGTAGTGACGTACCTGTGGATAGGTCACATGCTAAGTTGGGAGGGAGTTGTCTTGTCACAATCCATGATATGTGTTCAACCATCACATCATATCTTCTTTGTATCATTTTTACCATGTTGTAATTCATTATTCCTTGATCTTGCTTAGTTAATACCATTATTACTATTAATCGTAACATGTTATGATGACATTTGTGTAAACCAATATTTCCAAACATTGCAACCCACTTTCCAAATTTGATTGCTTGTTAATTTCTTATCACTTAAGTTATAGTTGATAACCAATTACTATTCCCAACACCTATTTTCAGTGGTGGTTTTTGTGTCTTCTAGTGACTTTCACTTGCACAAATTCTTCTAGTTGTGGAGACCTCTTGGTAGTGTCATGGTAGGAGAACATTGTCATCATTTTGAGTTTCGACTATAGATGAACTGAGGGGACCAAAGGCTGTAGAGGCTTATAAAATATTTAAACAAGAAGGATGGGATGCATACTTTAAACAGTTAAGAGGGTACAATGAAAATATTTTGTAGGAGTTCGCAATGACCTACCACAAAGAGGAAGCAAAAGTTCATGGTTTAACAATACCTTTCTTAGTGGAAGCCATAACCGATGTCTCTGGGTTTCCACTCTTAGGGGAGAGTTACTTTTCAGATAACTCCAAACATGCCATGGACCTTGAACCTCTACACAATAAGTTCTTGGCATGAGGGGAGACTTTGGAAATCGTCACTGGACAGGGCACAAATTTAATCTCACTTTTGTGGCCTTGGGACATTGTAGCAAAATTCATCATTCAATATATAACCTGCAAAGGTAGGTATGTATATGTTTATCCTAAAAAAATTTGACTTATGAATCATTTGAGATGGGGAATGCTTGTGACTATGCCATATTTTCTTTACTCCTATGTAAACCAAATGCGGAAAGTAGTTCAAAAAGGGCATGAAAATTCATTATCTCACCATAGCCTCATTAAGTTGTCAATTGTAAGGGAATTGAAAAAACTCTCTCCTCCATGAGATTGGGATTCACTTCTCAATGAAGAAACCCTAGACAACTCTATAGAGGAGGATTCTCCTATCAACCCACCTAGTTTTTCTGAAAAAGAGGAGTTTGAAGGCACAAAATTGGATAAGGGCAGTAATAATGAAAGTCCTTCAGAAGAACATATTGAAGACATGGGGACAAAAGAACTTTCTGGTGATTCCCCTAAACCTACAAAAAAAAGGGTTTCTAAGAAGGGTATCAAGCAAACCCTAGCCTCAAGGAACAAACTAGCCAAGAGCCCCCGAGTTCCCCCTACTATTAGCAAGTCTATCAAAACTAGGACACCAAACTGGGAATCTAGGGGGGTAAGCGAAAAAGGAATAGCAAGAAACCCTCAATCTCCCTTGGATCTTCAAAGAAACAAGCTTCGACTACTCCTAGTGACAAAGAGAAATCACCCACTAAGGAAAAATCACCAACTAAAGAGAAGTCACCTTCTTCTACAAACAAAAAAAATGGAAAAATTGGAAAATGTAGCTAGCAATGTTCTAGGCTTTGAACAGTCAAAAGAAGTGGATGATCTCATAGTTCTAGGTGTTATGTATCACAGAACCAGGAGGTCAATAAATGTTTCTAGGGAGATATGAAGGAGAAATAGAAGGAATACAAGAGAAGTACCTACGACTACTAATGAAAATGGAACTAGGTGTGAACAAGAAACCCAACTTCTTCAGTCCCATCCTTTAGTATTACCGGGGTGGTGATAGAAACAAAAGAAGGAAAGATAATGGAACCATTTGATGAGAATGCACAGGGTATAGAGGAAGGGTTTGTGTCACATGAGGAGAATATTCATACTGATATTAATATTCAAGACTTTCATGTTGAGTTAACACCTGAAGCCACTGACAACCTTGTAGAATATAGGACCATTGAATTATCTCCCCAAATGGAAAAGTAGGAGTTGAATGCACCAGTTGACAATGAGAAAGAACCTATGGAGACACCCCCAACTAGAAATCAAGAAGCATGGGTAGAATTTGAGGATGGAATCCTTTGTTAACAAATGAGGAAATTTGTTACCTATAGAACTTGGTAACTAAATAGATAGAGGAGAATCCTCTGTCAGCAAAAGAAGAGGTTCAATTGCTACAAGATTTGGTAGCCAGGTTAAAGGAGGAAAATCAAGCATTGTAGGATTCATTGGCTAGGGTGATTGAGGAAAATGAGGCCCTTCAGAGATAGGTTCAGGATGCGTGCTCTCTTGATTCCTCACAGATAGAAGAGATTCAACAACTCAAGGTAGCACTTGAATAGATAGATGCCCTAGAGCATCCCTCATGACCATTCAAGAACATGAAAAGCAGATGCAAGCATTATACTAATCATGGGTTAAGGAAGTCACTGAAACAATGCAGAAACTAGCCCCTTTTTCTCTTGGTTTGTACTTTACACTCTTTTGAATGAGGACATGCAAAACCCTAAGCTAGGGGGAATGATGAGGGAGAAATATGTCTTTATTTTTCCTTTGTATTTTCCTTTAAACCTTGTCATTTTGTGTTATTTTTTGTTTCTCCTATCACCATTTGTTAATGAGTTGAAGATGTTTTATAAAATACAAGGAAAGATGAAAACCTATAAATATACTGAAATCCTTTGAATATTTATTGATTTTCTCTATAATTTTGGTAGCAGGGGATGCTTAGTGGATGGTGCAAGGATAAGGGCATCAGTGGGGTGGAGTTGAAGACCATCCAAGAATTATTTGTCATTATGGATGAATGAGTGATAAGATGTGTTTATCTATTTTAAGTTGTTATGCCATTTTGAAATAGTGGCAAAAGACTCCAAACTATTTTTTATTATCTTTTAAAGTTTTTGGCTACAGGATGAAACAACCAAATACTTCTATGCTTTTATTTAGCAGTGGTTATGAGTTTAGCTGGTTGATGGTATCTATAAATATGTAAACCGAAACTCGGTCGATATAGATGATAATAATATTATTGCTACAGATCTTTATTTTGTGACTTAAAATACTATGAAATAATTTGAATGAACATTGGTTAGCGTGGAGTAGCTTGTGTGCATGAGATCCATCACCGATAGTCGAAAAAGGCAGGGACCACTTCATCGACTACCTAGTGATTAATATAGTAGGAGTGCATTGTGTGGTAATAAGTGTTTAGTCTTACATTTATTTCTCTATGATCAAACTATTATGTAATTATCTTTGTTTACTATTAATGTGTATGAGTTTCATTTGGAAGATTGCATTCGATAAATATTAATTGGTATGGTTATTAAATGTGCATGAACAAAGTTTAGTGTGTTTTGTTTCATTTTTTCCTTTTATTATATTCTATTTTTCATGCGTAATAGTAATTTTGTTTACTATTTTTTGTTAATCAGTTTCTATTGTAGATTTTGTGAATAAAGGCTCTTGTCACAAAATTGACAGGAGGACTAAGAGTCAGATTATAGAATGAACTTAGATTAAACAATTTCTTTCATTCACACTTGGCTTTCTAGGTTCAGCCCTTAGGAAAATAGCCCCAATATCTTTCACAAGTTCACGATCCCCAGATTGACATTGAGGACTAAACTGAGGAACTTACAAAACTCTGAAAGATTGATCTCAATCAATTCAAGATAGAATTACAAGGATAGTTATACTTAATATCGACTCACAGTTTAATCCAATCAAAACCCTTGTATGTACCCAAACTATCTAGTAGTTCTATCATAGTAGAATTGCATGACCACATGCTTGAAGTGATCAAATAGGATTTGATCCCTCTACATCCACACTAGTTATGTTTTCCCTACCCATGGTCACAAATCCTTATATGGTCTTCATTGAATGTCACCAAATTGTAATATGTCAAACCTTCCTCTCTAATAAAGTAGATCCCCACTCTGCCATGACCTCCTCAGTGTGTGTGAGTGTGTCCATGGGTATGTCCACCCCAGTTCCATAAAAAATCCATGGGGCATGGTACATGTGATATGCTTGAAGGCTCACACATGAAGAAGCGTTTGGGTCATCAAGATATGTATCTCACAATGTAAATATCACCTTAGGTTGTGATATAAGTGTGCTAGCATGCTCTGTACCCATGTGAAGACAATATTATGCTCCTTCATCACCTAAATAGTATGAATGAGGCCCTCATGAAGGTGAGAGCCTCACCCATCTGGTGCTACTACTAGGGTGATGGTAGTGATCATGATGCACCAAATCAATGGTGTGATATCAACACCTTCAATAATCCATTATGTGTAAATGTGTCATGGCATGTCGGCAAGAATGGTACGTCCAAGGGAGTATGTCTAGTTGTGATGAGCATAGTCCACTAGATGATGCTCCTTGATCCTTATGGCCTGCCCTTGTATAGGGAGGCATAAGATTTGATATACATCCTCTAGTGTGACAGTCATCTCCCCTATTGGAAGATAAAATGTTGAGGTATCTACATGCCACTTCTCCATGAGCTCCATCAACATCAAATAAAGAATTTGACTGTGGTCATCAATTATACCCACCATATATTGACATCTAAAAGATGCTTACACTTTTCCAAACTGAACACCTGAATGTGCTCATGTAATAATTTGTATGTGTGTCCACTGGCATGATCTTGCATCTCTAGAGGGATCTATAGAGCATGAAAATAAATTCTTATCATTATCTCCTCATTCAATAATAAAAAAAATACTAAATCATAACATTTTCACCTACTTGACCTAGGACACTAGTGCGTCCTTTGGACCCCAACACCTATTTTGGACACATGGGAATTTTTTAGAACTCTAGTTCCTTTTTGGAAACTAGTTCCCATTAGGATTTAGGACACTAGCGCTTTGCAAGATTAATTTTATGTGAAAAATATACAAGAAACAAAGATACTTATACTTGGAATTTATTAGGGAGCCTACCTTGCAAGCTTGGATTCCCTACGTTATTCGATCCCTCATCACCTCCAACTTGGGTGGATGGTATGGTCATTTGTCTGGCATCCTCACTCCCAAGCTCGTGTGGACCCTCCTTAAATCTTCAAATGTGCAAAATAAAAAATGAATAGTAAAATGTGAAATGGTTTTACTATTTATAGTAAAACGTTTTTTTACCTTCTTCTTCAAGGTACTCTCCTTCAAACTTTCATATCTTGGGCTTGTGAACTTTAATTTTTGTGCCATTTATGGCATGGGAATTGTGGTTCCATCATCCTTCCTCTCATATTTGACTTTATGAAAGAAATTCTTATCAAGATTTGTAAAAATATACAGTGAGAGATTACCACTCCATTTATACATCCTTAAAAGTAGAAACGGGGGGGCATATGTCTACCCTCAAATTTCATCTTTAGAATTTTTTTGGACTAAAACATTGAATTCTCTGAAAATGACTTTGATTCACTAATGAAGTGTTCTTATAGGTAGAAATTCCTAATATCATGTATGCTCTATGTATACTCTATGTATGATGTTATTTATGATTACATTTTTTTGTGTACCTTGTTTGTGTGATTAACATTACGGTGTGATAAGATCCTGAGTCTAGGGGCTTGTTGACATCCCTTGGCTTGGTGTAGTCTTGTCCCTTCAATGTTCCTTTGCCTTCTTTATACTTTACCACATGCAAGAACATAATTTCATACACCTGCTAAAGTGGGGGCTAAATATAACATCAAAAATCATAGTCATCTATGATTTCACACTAGGTATAGCCCTTAGTTAGAGATGTGCCTTATTGTATGTGCTAAGTTCTTATTTTTGAAATATTTCTTGATAGGATAGATCTTATCCTTGATCCCAAGACTTGCCTCAAGGGAAAATTTGAGGTAGGAAGCTAGCACCCTATGCTAGTGTCTAGATCCAATTTCCTTGAAATTTGAATTTAGGTCAACCCTTTAGTGATTTAGAACATGACCTTCTTGTTATATTTTTTGAAATGGTTGCTTGTTTTTGTGATTGTATGCACATGTATAATTTCATTTTATCATTTTAAAAGGAGGTTAAGCTCTTTGGAGTTTTGAATCCTTTGGCAAGTGAGAAAAATCATTCAAGCATTCTTCTATCAAGAGTTTCAAATTTGCATTCTTAGCTCCGACAAACTTATGTTCAAGTAAAGGCATCTTTTTTATTTATTTTTTCTTACATAATAGGTCAATGATACAAACGTTAAGGTATTGACTTTAATTATAACAATAAACAATAAATAAACAAGATACCTTTACTTATGTTGGAGAAACAATAACATAAACAATAAGAAATCAAGCCTTAATGTTTGTAGCATTGACCTATTATGTTCTTAGCTATAACAAACTTATGCTCAAGTAAAGGCATCTTTTTTCTTTATTTTTTATGTTATTGTTAGCTCCCCAAATTTGTACCCTATTGCTAAGCCTTCAGTGAATTTAGCAGATTTGGACTAACATGGGACTGCTTTCAAGTTGTGAGTAACCTGTTCGAAAGTAGACCTCTAGATTATGGGTTGGCTTCCCCGTTTGATGTCACCTAACTATTAAAATTTTGAGATAAGGGTAAGAATTTTCATAAAATAAACCTAATGCTAAAAAGAACCTAAGGTGATGCACCAAAACAACCTAGACCTATTAATAGCCTCACACATTCAAATTAATATCTCAAAGCTTAACTCACACAACTCGCTTTCCAATGCAGTTCACATCAATAATTTATAAGGAGGTCTATAACAGTGCTTTCAAAAGTAAAATAGATTTTCACAGTCAATAACACCACTAAACAACAGAGCTTATAACCTGTAAACATACATTTTCTATCAAATGGATGTAGGAAACATGCGACAAGTTTGTAAGGAAAAATGGCTTTTCACAAAACAGACTAATCAACCATTAATGGCATACCATAAACATGAAGAGAGAAGATAAAAATGCTCCAATTTATTAATTCAAAGTGCTTATTGTATAATAGGTATGTTTGAGTTACAATATAACTCCATGAAAATAACTCCCAGAAAGTAAAGCTATCTTCCTACTGGAAAAGAAAGAACTCCCTCAAATGTTCAAAATGAACATACTTAAGCCAAAACCCACCAAAACCTCTCACACAAGTGTTTCTAGAATATTCTGGTCAGATAAAACAAAAAATCCCCCATAAGAACCTTCTAGAACTCTCTAAAATTTCCTCCACATGAAGAAAAAGTAGGCCAAGTCAATAGTCACCCCAAAAATGTGACAAAAAATGCCTCTAGCTAGCCTCCTTTTCACCAAAATCAATCAAAATAGCATCCCACACATCTCACATTTTTGCAAGTCATCATTGGTCCTCAAACAAGAATTGAACACATTCTCCATCATGCAATATGTGTGTCTTTTGAAAACACATGGCTTTTAAAACATTAAAGATAATGACCTTGTTAAGTGATTCATAAAACATCACTTAACAAGTCACTTTACAATTAAGCACAAGACAAGGGACCCCACCATAATATGTATTACATTTGCATCTAAAAGCAAATTGAAAGTGATTTTCAAATCACTTACATGATATTTTCAAAAAATTGAAAACCAATGCAACATACAATATCATATCTTAAAAGCCCCCAAAAGTTTCAAAGGCACTTGACCATCAACCTACCTCATTTTGCATTGTTGATCACACATGACAAAACACATGTTTGCAAAGGAATTATAGTCTTCAACATACTTGGTCAAAAGGTCAACCTCCAAACCCCTTGGAAAGCATACTCCAAGTCATGTGATGTTGAGGTAAAAAACAAAGGCATATACTTGTTGCATGGCACACTCCACTTGCAAATTGATGACTAAGCAAAGTATGAAAAAATAGGAAAAGTTTTAAGGCATAAGATGCCTAAGTGAAAACACACATATTTCGGCCCCCATTGCATTTAGCATATGTTTGATTTTAAAATAAGGGATAAAAAATCCCATCGATATTGAAATAGGGGTCAAACCGTAATAATCAAAACATACCAACATGAGGCAAAAGGCATCATTTTGTCGGTCAAAGAAATTTGGAACACTCCGCCGCCATGGGGTTTGGAAAACCACAGAAAAATGGTGCTATCTTTGGCCGATTTTGTCAAATTTTTGACTTTTTCTGATGAAAGGAAGCCCATAATAGCAGGTAAATTGTGTTTTTTCACATATTATGGAAGCCATTGTTGAGCAAACAGTTGCGGCCTGTAGTATTTCTAACCAACTTATATGCCATTTCTTGTATTATGTTGTTGCTCTCCTCCATCATCTGCCATGATCAAGTTTGATTGAAGCTCTCTATGAGAAGAAAGGTTTTGAATATTGCAAACAATGAGAAAAAAATTCCAGGTAAGTCCCACCTGACTTATTCCATTTTGATTTATGAGTAAACAGAGCAAGAATAGTTCATTTTTGGGCTTCCAGTTTGATGAATAAAGCAAAGAATGTCGATTTCCTTCTGGATTTTTTGGATTGCATGAAGTAAACTCGACATATTATGTTGTTTTCATGAGAATAATGGCTCATTGGTCGTGGCTATGAATAGGAAAAATGTGTCTTTTATGTTCATTTCTGAAAACCCTCATGTTGTCTTTTGATTTTTCCTTGTATTTCACAAATATTAACAACCCAGATGGGTTTCTTGGAATGTAGAAAAAGAAGGAACTTGTTGTGGGTTTGGTCTCCATTTTGCAATCTGGGTTTTCTCCATTCATGATTTCCTGCTTCATTTTCACTATGATTGCAAAAAAAAAAAAACCCTATTTGGGTTTCCTGTAGCATGCATTTTGTCCAGTCTTCAACTATTTGTAAAGAACCCAAGTGGGTTTCTTGATTTTCTTGAAAAGCTCAGATTTGTTGCAAAAATATAGATGATTTTGCAAGTTTTTCCACTTTCCTATAGAATATAACAATGTGGCTCCATTTTTAAAAAAAACCCAGGTGGATTTTCCATATTTTGCAGAAAAAAAGGCCAATCTTCACCATTGCCTGTCATAACACATGAATGGATTTTCATTTTTTGACTCATGTAGAATTTTTACCATATTGCTATTTCTCTCTCAGACTTTATGATGAACCTAGATGGGTATGCTTTCAATCTAAAAACAACTTCAGATTTTGTCAAAAAATAAGTCTCCATGTCATTGCACAGTGTCTGCTCTGAATAAATAGCTACATGAGATGGTCCATTTAATCCCTCCATGATGTATGCACATTCCTCTTCATGTAAAGAGTTCCAAATTTCATATGACCATGAATCCTCGTCAGTCTTGTCATTGAATTGGAAATCTTGTTGTCCCACATCACTGGAGTTTCCTTCATTCTAACTCATCAAGCTAGATTTTTGTTACTTTGATATTCCCACCCATGCAGGCATTTGCATGCTCTCATTATTATAGACCACCATCTTATCATGGTCATTTTTATCATTTTGTTGCACCAAAACTTCAGTTGATGTTTATATTGAAATTCTCTTTGCATCCTTATCAACAAACAAGTTTATCAAACTTCAAATTGTAGCAAAACAAGCTTTTTCCAATGAGCATCTAAATTGGTTTTTGCAATGTATTTCATTTCTATAGAATTTCTTTAAAATACACAACCCCAAAGTGGGTTTATCACTATGAATGGCTTCTTCATTTCACTCTTTTGAGAATACCATACTCCCTTAATGATGTTGTGTTCTTTGTGTTCATAACACTCATGGTAACCATTGCATTAGCTTCAACACTTGACGAATCATTATTGTATGCAACTTTGGCACCATGATACATATAAAGGATTACCTCATAAGTCATTCATGCTTGACTGTCCTTTGAGTGCATAAGAAGAATGAAAATAAATCTGTAGCTTATTGTCTTTATTGCAGTAGGCATTCACAATGTTATGCTTTTTATTTTCTGATGATGTTCACTATGAAATGAATCATGAATGTAGACTTACATTAGAATGCAAGAAACCAATAATGAAATGCACTCCTTCAGCTGGGTTCTTTTCTCCTTTGACATTTCTTTATCATGCAACCATTACCATTAAGCATGCTTTGTTACCAATCACTTAAGGCAAGTCAACTAGTTGTTCATAACATTGGACTGTGATACTGTTATGAATGGACTACATTTTCATATCCTTAGATAATCATGTTTATTTCTAAACTTTATGTAGTCATAATGTTGCTATTTGATTCAAATTCTTCATAATGCAACAGAGAGAAAGACTGTAAGAATCATTTCCATATGTGTAATGAATGCACCTTGCATTACATGGCTTAGTTACAACTTAGCATTCACTATTGATTTGTTTTTCAAAATTCATAGATAATCATGAAGATAAATTTGTCACCTTCAATGGCATTGTTCTTATTCATGACTATGCTCTGTTCACTAAAACACCATGATTCATGATGGTTTCAATGATTGAATTTCATGAGCTCCTCTAATTAAATCAAGACCACTACCATCTTTATTATCAATGCTTTTCCTTTCTTTGTAATATTCTTAGAGGCATCATTTCCAGAGGAAACCATTTGGCAACTTGTTCAAACATTTACATAAGAGTATGGAGAATAGCAAACCCCTGTCCCTTGAGTTATGGCATAGCAATTGTATCTTGATCACATCATATGAGGGTTCTATTGTTGTCATGAATTCTTGTAATGACATATTCATGATAGGCATATATCTATGTCAACTAGAGTTTATGTTTCTTGAATGTATTTTCCTTTTACCTTTCCTTAAATCAACATGCATTGAATGTTATCTGGCAACTTGTTTGTCTAATGTTTGATTGAGAAGGCCTTGAATAGAGCCTCGTGCAACTTCAGATATTTTTGTTGTTGTTGTCTTTTTTGAAATGCTTGGAATGCTTTCAAGCTTATCATGTTTCCAATCTAAAACACAACATATAACTTTCATTCATCTCAGTTATGAGGGCAGAAAAATAGGTGGCCATGTTTCTTTACCATGAAAACAATTATGCTCTATTTTGAGTACTCCCCCATACTTGTCAACTTGTAATTTCTCTTTCTTTGTCATGCAACATACATTTATTACTGTTGTCCTTCATGAGATCATTGTAGCATGCATTGTTTTTACTGTCCCTATCGATGAAAATGACCTTCACTTACTACATTCGTTTTCACAAGTACACCTATGAATGAACAATATCAATTCCATTACCTCCTGTAACTTTTGCAAAGGTGTTGTCCTTGTACTTGTATCATGACCTTGACCCAACCATTTCTCTCTTTCTGGTTATGTGTAATAAATACACACAGTCTCCTCATTTTAACTTTATTGGACAGACACGTGTCACATATATGGGTGACCTAAAAGCTCACCTTCCTATGTGATGTGTGACTGCCCAATAGGGTTATGGTGAGAGGGGCTTGACAACATCTTGAAATGCTTCCTTATTGTTCAAAAGATGCATAATTGAACTTGATGCATCTATGAAGTCATTTCCTTTATAAACAGATCATGGATCTTCTTAAGAAGATTGAAGGACATATCAGCACAATATGTTGCATCTTTGTAATCTAATAATGAAAGTTGATCAACTAGTGTGATTCCATATTGATTTAATGCATTGATAATAGATAAATCTTTGATCAAGTTGCTCAATTTCCTTTTTCTTTCAAAGCATGTTGAGATCTACCCTTGTGGGAACCACATTTACCCCACATGTTGTATTTGATCTGAATCAAAATAGTAACTAGACTTGTCCCAAATCTGCACATGAAGCAAACAGTTAGAAAATAAATGCATATGTTGGATGTGTTTGATGACTTCTTTTTTTTCCAAGACATCCAGGGTTTGTATGCTTATTTTATGCACTTATGGATCAGTTCATACATGCATAGGTAGGTATGTATGTAAGGATTGAATCTTTCATTGCTTAGAGCCTCACTCTACTATCATTGATTTTTCCAAACACAGAGGTGAGGGGAACTATGGAGTTGGGGAGGAAACAAGCAACTCGGGGCAGCAACAGAGCAGTCGGGCAACCCATAATCATTCTCAGGAAATGACTAGTTCCATTCTTATATGCACATTGTTTGTTTAATTTACTTATTCATGTATGAATTGCTTCATATTTTCATTCAATAAGAGAGTTAGTCCCTTGGCTTGTGAGGGACATGTACACTTCAGGATTATCAATAAAAGATTACATTTGTATATCTATGATTCTCTTTCTCATTTGCTATAATTGTAACATTGAAATGATAAAATGTAACCTACTTCATTTGACAATCACTCTTTCATGTATATTGAAACTAGCAGTTTTATGGTTTATCTTTTGAATGTTTAAACAACATGAAAAGAACAAACACTAAGTTACCTGATTTCAGCTGAAAGCTAAAAATTAGGTAACAGTTATTTTATTCACTAACCTTTTACATGAATTCAAAGGAGTTTTCTCCTTCACACTAATGGATGATTTGTGAAGGCTTCATAGATCACACAAGGGTTTTTAAACCTCTAAGGTAAGATCCAAATTCTTCTTTACATGTTAACCTTTTCTCCCTTGAGAGCACACACTATTTTCTTTATCTTAGCCTCTACTCCACTGAGAGCATGCACTCTTGTCTCACCATTTTTTTTGTGGAGGTGGAAACACTAACATAGGGTTTGACTAAGGCAAGCATGTATACAAAAAAACCACTTTTCCCACTCTTATGTGTAGGTTATTAGATGGTTGCTATAAAAAGGAGATAGATGAATATTGAAGCTACTTGGAACCTTAACCCTATATTTGTACGTTACTTGCATCACTACATGTGGAGACTGGGGTTTGGTGTTAGATTTGGTTGTGAAACCACACAAGATCAAGGTGAATGAAGGAAAGCAAGACAAGAACCTAGAGATGAATAAACTTAGCACTCTCCTAGCACTGAACTAGCACTGCTGAATAAGTGAACTAGTGAAATTCACATAGGGAGAGGTGAGGGATGATTATATAGAAAAATAGAGGAAAATAAAACCAAGAGGAATAATAACTGCCCTTTACCCATAATAGGTGGGAGGATTTACTTGGTAAATGCCAAATACATAGTTATGCCTACTCAGGTAAAGAAAGAAATTAGTTATGGGGAGGTGGAAAATAAGTCCAAAAGAGGGTGTGACATTCAAATACCCAAATATGGTTGTGAATGACACTTGTGATTGAAGGATTATGCCACGTGCCCTCATCCTAACCATTCTAATATAACCTAAGAAAGCTTAATAATGTGTGTAGGAAAAATAAATATTCCCTAACTTAAGGAAAATAAAAAACCTACACTAACACCCCCATTAAGCATAGCTTAGGTGGGTGAAAAGGCACGAAGATGGGTCCCAGCTACTAGGTCATGTTAGGTACCCATGTACAAAATACTCTCTCACAAACGAAGAAAAGGAGAAAACCTAGTGGGACAAAACTTCTCCCAAAAAGAGAGAAAAAGGAAATAAGTTCCCATACACTAAAAAGAATCCCATGCAAGGAAAAAGTCCCCTCCAGAATAGAAAGGATAAGAAAGACTATGTAGCCTTCCCTAAAGTAGTCAACTGTGCCAGTGGTTGATGCTCGAAACTGGATGTAGAAGATGGTCCACGATTGTTGAATAGCATTCCTCCTCTTAGGAAGAAACAAAACCAAAGGTGCGTGAAGAACATCATCCCATTTCTGAAAGGAATATGAAGGAAGAAAGTGAAAAATGTAAGAAGTCTCTGAAAATTCCTCATGTGTCTCCATGTCGATGTCAAAAGTTACCACCATCAAATCAGGCATTCTAGGCCACACTAATGAAGATGACAATCTAGAACCTAGTAGAGATGTATGTAGAACAAGATCCAAATACTCAACTACCTCCTCTGAAGACAAAGGTGCATCCTCCAAATGTTGCTCAAAAGTATCCACGATCATATCAAACTATGATGAATGATGATGTGGAGAATGAACAATAGGATCCAAAGGTTCCTCGACAACAATAGAAGAAGAATCAACTTCATCAAATAGAAGATGAATGTCATGAATAGTCTCCCAAATCTAAAGTATGAGACTCTATGAAAAAACCTACAATGTCTGTCAAGTAGTCATCTGAAGTAGTTGTATCTAGAAGATGATGTGTATCCTACTGCACTAAATCATAAGTAGCAATGAATGTAGCAACACCAGTATCTTCAAAAGAAATAGTAGATGGAGGAGAAGGAATGCAAGGCTCAATAAGTGGATCTGATGTGAGAATACCAAGATTCAAGTAGCCAAAATTCTCCTCAAAATCAAATGTCACATAAGGAGTGTGATCAATAGCCAAAGGATCAAAACCATCATTAGGTGCAAAGTCTGAAAAGGTATACAACCAAGATGCATGATCAAACATCCTAGTAGCAATTATCTCCCTACTCTCCAAGTCTTTGATGATAACCAAATCAGGCATGAATTCCACAGTCTTCCCTACTCCACCATGAGTGATTTGATAGATGGAAAGAAGATTATTCATCAAGTGAGGTACACACAAAACATCATTGAAGGTTTCATCCTCAATATCAAGAGAACCCTTCCCAATTACACTCATATAATTGTTGTTGCCCATTAGAATAGGTGACATAACACAAGACTCAAAAGAAGAGAACACTGACTATGAAGAAGCCTTATGATGAGAAGCTCCAGAATCTAGGAGCCATTTCCCCGATTCATGACTTACAGAAGCACAAAGAGCTTTGCATTTATTCTTATTTGACTCAAAAGAAACCCTACATGAGCTTTATCCTTAATAGATCATGATTTTTTAGAATGTGAAGAAGAAGTAGAATCAAATATTCTAGAAGGTAGATCAATATTGTTCTTCTTAAGAAGATGTTTCAGTTCATCAATATCCTTCTTATAACAAGAATGTTCTTCATGTCTAGTCCTCATGCAATATGAACAAGTAGACTTCTCCTTCTTAGATCAATCCAATCTTCAAGAGGATTTTTGTTGTGCTTGATTTGTGTGTGCATTTTTCTTAGATTTCTTGTGTTTCTTATCAAATTGTCTCAACTCTTTATGTCCCTTAGGCTGACCAACCAAAAAATAATGTGTCTTTGATGGATTTATGAGACCCATAGAAAGAATCTTTTGTTGTTCATGCATTAACATCTTAGAAAAATATGCAAATGAAGGAATAGTATATGCAGATCCCATAGTTAGTCTGTGAGTATGAAAGCTAGAAACAAAAGCTACAAATTTAGGAGAAAGTTTATTCAGTACATTATAGATTAACTGAATGTCCTTTTTATCAATACCACATGCTTTACATTGTGCTCTAAGATCATTGACCTTAGTAATATAATCCTAGATGTTTCCAAAATTCTTTGGATCAAGGTTCATTAGTTCATTATCAATCTGATAGCCTTTGACTTCATATGCTGTACCATACAAAGATTTTAACTTTTCCCAAGCATTGTGTGAATTTTTACATGCTTCAATCTGAAACATAAGATCAAGGGAAACAAAACTACAAAGACATCCAAGAGCTTTTGTATGCTCAAGCATCCATTTTATCTTTTCCTTATCATTTGTAGGTTCAACTGCCTTCTTTTCAACATATGGAGTATACCCAAGTTGCATTAAGGAATTCCATGCATGTTGATGCCATGTTGTATAATTATAAGGTGTTAGCAAAGGAACCTTAGAATGATCCATTTGTGAAGGAAAAGAAGATCACAAGTGAATAGACCAAAAACACACACACACACACAAAGAGAGACCCCCATTTTTCACTCAATTAAGAATCACCCCCCAACAAAAAATGATTTGGAACTTTATAAATCAGTGTGTTTACAATGTTGGAGTTGTTTTCCACAGTTTTACAAATGTTCAAAATGGACCCAAATAGTGAAAGTACAATAAAAGTATTAGAATAAGAACCTCAAAATGGCACCAATATGTAGTGCTCAGAAAAATATTCACTTTCAAAAAAATGAATCACCCCAATCTAAGATCGTATGTGAAAGTTACATCCATTTCAAGTTTAGAAAATGAGAATTGTCCTTCATATCTACTGAGAAAAATAATTTTCTGAAAAAATGGGATCACTTGAGCAAAAAGTGATCACACCACTACGAAGAGCACAAAATTTTACCCCAAATCCAAAAAAAAAAAACACTAAAAAATGCCTTTGTATGATTGAGATATGGCACTTCGAAGTTCAGGTGCAAAAACCAAAACTTCAACAGAAAGGGGTCCAAATTTTCAAAAAATCATATCTACCAAATTTGGTTGAGTTGTTGCTAAATTGAAGGAACCACAAAATTTGTTTATCTGCTAGACAGTTTAAAATCACACCAAAAATAAAATATCTCTAGATAAATTTAACATGCATAGATGGGGTCGTACGACTCTGCTTGCAAAAAAAATTGCCTCAAATTTTGACTTTCTCCATTTTTTACGAATTGATAGTCAATCTTTAGGTTTTCACACCTTATGAGCCAAGACATGTACACTAAAACTATGTGAAACCAAGAAGTGTATGTAGGAGAAACAACTTGGAAATAAATGGTTGTACAAACTAAGGCGCACACACATGAGGAAAGAATCACTAGGATTCACTGTTGTTATGGAAGGGACACTCACTTGAAAAAGGTGTGATGACAAACCAAAGGAAAACATCAATCCCCATGGCATTTTATATCATAGTGTGAGTACAAAAGACACAAATGGGATGTGCAAAATCCCCAAAAAGATACACCAAAATGGCACTTTATCTTAGTGCGTCTATAAAAGAGAATGTGCATGAAAAACATGTCTACAATGCCCAAATAGGACAAAATACTAGAAATACATGTAGAAAAATCAAAAACAAGCCATCCCATGCAAATGAATAGTTTCCAGGAGCTAAGACATTCAAGTAATTCACTAGATTGTGAAAACACAAAGAACTAAATAAATTTACCTAGAGAGAAATATGGAAAAAGAGCATGGATGGATGTGAAGAGCTTTGAAAGATCATCCCAACACCACTGGAATCATGAAAAACAAAGAAAAATTTCAAAAGTTATGAGCTCAGGATTGAAAGCAATACCTCTAACTTTAATAGGTTGTAGAATGCACTAGTAGTTAAAATAGGTGATGAGATCCACACCACTAGAAAGTTGATGAAACCAACTTTTCGACAATATCTCGTTTGCCAAAAATGATATCGTATGCCCAAGTTATGGAAAAAAGAAAAAAAACCTCATTTAGGGCACAAAGGGGTTCAAAAGGGCCCTAGCAACTGACCATACCACTGACATTAGCAAGAATATACCAAGAATATTCTCTAGTCGGGTGGAAAAATATTCCCCCCTGAAAAAAAACCCCAATCGTCAATAATATTCTCAATCTAATGGAATATTCTCAAAAACTCCAGGAAAAATTTTCCACCCAAGAAAAAATTCACAATCACCAGTAAAGTGGAGTAACCACCAGAAAACTAGTGCAGTAGCTGAAAGAACCAAGAAGTTTGCCACCATTGACCAGTAAAAATTGTCAGGTAAAGTTTTAAGTTGTTGAAAATATTTATTGCACTTGCTAGAAAACTCTATTGTTAGGTGGTTGCTCTGGCCGCCTGTCAGCCTTAGAATTTTTCGGTGACATAGAGGCTACCGACTTGTATGGGCTCGTAGGGATCGAGGTACCCTACAAGTATCAAATTAAATGAGCTGCAAAACAAATGTTGCCTCGACAATTTTTAAAACCTACAACTTTTAATAATTTATTTTGCAATTTATTTTGATTTTTAAAATTTCAAAATAAGAAATTTAAAATTACAGACGTAAAACCTCCCTTTTTTTCAATTTTCATGCCAAAGGGGTCGTATAGGAGTCGTATGACTCCTGAGGAAAAAAAAATCCTTAGAAACACTTGATGGTGAAATAGGAAAAATTTATAGTAAAAGTTCATCAAATCAACCTCCTGAATCCAACGACGAGGTCCTTTTAGTGCCAAAAAGCTTTGAAATCACAGCTACCCTCCAAATCTGAAAAAATAAATAAAATAAAAAAGTTATTGCTTCAAACCCTTGAAGATCTGATGTCAAGAGTCCAAATCGGACCAAACAAAAGGAAAATATGACTTTCTTAACAACTTTGAATCCAATGAAAGACTCTATTTTTTATCCCAAATGCACCAAAAATTTTCCCACCTCAAAAATTTGCAAAAAGGCAAAGGAGATTCCAAATTTGAATCCTATAACCCTTGTTGAAGAAAAAAACCTCATAAATCGAGAAGGGGTTTGTTGAATCAATGCTCTGATACCATGTTAGAATTGTGAAAAACATGAGCCACAAGATCAAACAACAAACAAATACACCTTCCACACAAGAGATCTACAAACAAAGAATTGCTATATTCCTCAACAAGAAAAAGCTACATAATGAGTCTCAAGAATCTTCATGGACAACAAGAGTTCTCAAAGCTTGAGAGTTCTATCAAAGGTATGAAATGTTGAGAGATAATATAATCAGGGTTGAGTGTTATATAGGAGCAACCCTAAATGAGAAAGGGATTAGATAATGACAAGTGTCAACATCTCATACAATGAGAAAGAATGATCTAATAATACCTCTCTAGTTAACATAGTAAATCACTCTTAAGTTTAGCTTAAGTGCATGAGAATAAATTGGACTAATAATTAATTATTAGTTAATGCACGATAACTCTAACAGTTAGTGCCTCTATTTTTTGTCAAAAACCAACATGTGCTAGTTTTAGTATAGATTATTTCTCATTCATCAAAAATTGAAACAAATTACATTTTTACAAAATAGACTCCATTCTACATGTAATGAAAAAAAATTGATTTATGATTAGTTTTCAAAAAAAATAGGGTGGAGCATGCTCAAATTTTAGCTTTTAAGGATGTGTCCACTTTAAAAATTTGTAAAATATTATATATTCATTAAAAAATTAGTTGAAAGAACCAAGACAAACTACATGGTGTTAGTTAATTTCTCATCGTTCTAATTTTTGAAATTCTAAAAAGAAGTTAACGAAAAAGGGAGGGGCCCACAAACACTATGTTGTTTGTTTTGATAAAAATAGGACCACTTTTAGGGCCCCGCTTTATGAAACCTTTAATCTTCCTTATTTTCAAAAAAATAGTAGCTTAGAAAGTAGATTCAAAGCACAACTCTTATTCTTGTTTTATCTTCAAATGTTGAGTGTAACTATCTTCATTTTCTCCTGAACATTAGACTATGTTGATTTTAGGTCACAACTTGGTGCACTTACCCTCAACTTCATATAGACTTCATATAGGCACAAAATGACCTTCTTAATGGTGCAAGAAAAAATTGACTGCTTCCATGATGCCATGAAAAGCCTCCATGAAGCCATAGATTGATATTTCTACTTCTACACTAAGAGACGCTCAGTAATATAATTTTCAGATTTGAACCAACAATCTAACCCACTCGGCTCTAAAGCATGAAAATGGAGCTAGGAAAACATAGTACAATGCTAATATCAAAAGAGAAACAAAATACATGAGAGTGCAAGTCAAAATGATGTACTTGCATTAAGGGAATGAGGAGAATATATAAGAGAAATCAATTTAAACCAAATTTCAAGTTTTGGAGGGAAAGGTTTGTTCAAATTTCTTAACAAACTAGAGGTAGTTGGGAGTTAGTTTCTACTTAACTCCAACTTACCAATAAAAAAATAGAGGTAAATCCACCTAAGAAAGGTTAAAAAGATGAATGGGAAATAAAAATGTGAGGTAAATCCCACACTAGCAATGGGTTTATTCTATTACAATAGAATTTTTCATCCTTTTGGTTCATTTATCTATAATTTAAGCATGTAGGTGCAAAATTTCAATGTTATATCCAACATTCTCCCAATTTGCATTAGAAACATTTGACTAGTGTTTAGGATGTGAGCATGCTATATTCCTCATGCTTTGTGAAGTATGCACATCATTTTTAGGTAGAATATACCAAGTATACCATGTTTATATTTCTCCACTATGGTGTAGTTTTCTATTATTTTTTAGCTTATCCTTCATAGATGAGCTTATCTCATTATCATTTTATCATTCATCACATTTCTATTCAATTTATAGATGGTTGGTTAGCTAAAACCATTATACTCATAATAGTTCACAATACTTATAGAAGTAGTTAATAAGCTTAGGGAATCATTTACACATTGCTCAAACATTACCTATTTATACTAGTGATAATCTTGTAGCTTAAATATAATTTTATACTTTTCTAGTTCTTATGATTTCAAGTTGAATTATACAACTAAATTATTCTCGAGGTTTCTAGTAAATCAATATGTTATTAACTTTAGAAATGTAAAAAAAAAAGGTCTCTAAGCTTGTGTCATTTTCTTTCAAGTAATGAATACTAATATAATATTGATAACATTAAATGGTTAACTACACTTGAAATACACTATGCCTTGTTTCTTTTCTCTGCATGTTATATATATAACTACTATGGTACATTAAGAAAAACTATAGTTTCAAAAAAATAATGTATTGATATTCTATTATATATTGTAATGTCCCCTTCTTAGTAGCCACCCAAGAGATCATTTAGCCTTTATTTATTCCCGAAGGCTAAAAGGAGAAATAAGGGAATAATAATTAAATTAATTTTTTAAAAAGTTATCTCCATAAATTAAAATTAAAAGGGTAACTTTATTTATAATTAATTTAATTAAAAGTGACTTAAAATAAAATAATAAATCATAAAGTCACTTTGGAATAAAATAATAATATTTCTAGAAGCTTCTTGGAAGTCATTGAGAAATCTTTATAAGGAACTGTTGGCTTGGCATTTGGGCATGTCTTGGATTATACTTCCCAAACCAGATTGTTAGAAACTTGAATGCTTGCTTTTCTGAGGGTTTGAAGACTCGAGGATACCAGGTTCGATTGTGAAATATCAACCCTAGCTGGAGATTGTGGAGAAATCCATCCAGGGTTTCTATAGACCTTGCTTCATTACAAGAATTTGAATTGGTGCAATAGCTAGTGTATTATTGCACTCTTGGATAAGGGTTTGGATTGATGCAATAGTTGGTTTATTATTGCATTGAATAATTGCAGCAACTGGTTTATTGTTGCAATCAACATTTCACTTGAGGAAGGAACTTATCATTTGTTGGTTTGATCATTGAAAAATTTAATGGTCTTTGACCAAATTTTTGAAGAAAGAAGATAATTGATTTTGGTAAAGAAGACATTGAAGAATTCTCTTGGGAGGTATTTGATTCTATTTGAAATTTTCAGCTGCTTTGGAGAAGTGTGATTTTGAAGGAAAATAATTGCATTATTTTTCTGTTCCACTGGCATATCAATTTCATTTGGGAAAAATCGAATTTCATTAAGAAATTATAGTGCAGCATTGGAGACATTTGTTCTCATCATCTAAGTTCCATTTCTTGTGGGAGAAATCTTGGCATTTTGGGTGCAACCACTGGGAACACTCAGAATTTTTCAATTTTATTAGTTATCATTTGTTTGGACATTAGAAGGGAGACACATTCTTGCTAGGTAGTTTTGGTATTGTTGGGAAAGTCGCGGTAATTAAGAATAGTTTGATTTTGGAACATATCATTTAGCCTTTGCATATTGAAGGAGTCTCGATTGCTTGCTGGTAAAGGGTGGTTGTAGAAGAGAATTCATGGTTTCAAGCATCATTTGGTCACTACCTTTATCATCCAAAAGTTTACTAGGTTGGAGCGATTCATTTGCATTTAGTACTCTCACATTTAGATTTGCATTTTTAGAGCTTGTATTGTTGTCATACAGTAGGAATTACATTGTCATTATCTATCTTGCATATTCAATTTTGTATTTGCATATCATAATTATTGTTGTCATTGAGACATCTTGTAAATTATATTCCTTTGTGGAGAAGATCATCATTTTGTGGCATTGTAATAAGATTGTATTTCAAGGCTGCAATTCAATATATTGGAGTAGTTTGAGTTTGCATGACAAATATTTGTGAAAATGTATCATGACTATAATAGCAAGTCAGAAGTATCTTATTAGTTGCATAATCATTCAGTTATCACAAAATATTGGGAAAATCAAAAGCACTCTTGCATTTCATAATCATTTTAGTCTTTATCATATTTAGTCTTCATGCATATTGCATCCTTATATGAGAAAATTCAAAAGAAAGCCACTTACCAACTGAAAGGAGATTGTACAACAACTGTTTGACAAAATTCCAATAGAATCAAAACTAAAAATTAAGGACAAAATTTGCAAGGGTCTTTACAGTGGTGTTAGAGCCAAGAATTTTGCCAGCCTGATTAGGTAATTAATATTTTTCTAGTCAATAAGTTGAGATCAAAAATTTAGTGGAGCATCATGGCTACTTTCAGGGAGCAATTGAATTCCTTATTGGAGGAAACAAGGTAGAGTCAGATAAGAATTGAAAAATAGTCGAAATAACTTGAAGCCATCAAGAGTTTCCAAAAGAGATTGAAGTTTGTTGGTGAGACGCTGAAGTTCTTACCTCAGGTTAAAGTAGCTCTTCTTAACATTTTGGAGGAGGTAGAAAGTTGTCTTTGTAAGGTTGGACAGTCACCTTCTCAATCAATGTGTAAAACTATGGCTCCTTTGGTGCACTCTTTGGGTAATCCAAAACTTTTGAAACATCAAGATGAAGAGGCTAGACTTGTAGTTACCACTTGCATTAGTGAAGTTGCAAGGATTTCAGCTCCTAATGCACTGTATGATAACAAGAGTGTGAAATTAATACTTCAAATGATGGTGGAGAGTTTTCAAGGGTTACATGATGTAAAAATTCCTACCTTTGGCTAGAGAACTTAAAAAATCTTGGAGATTATGGCAACGGTTAGGTTGTGTTACCTCTTGATGGGTTATAGGTGCAACAATTTGATTCTCCAAATGTTTGACTACTTCATTTTTGAAATCAAGAAATGTCATTCAGACAATGTGAAGAGAAGTATGTTCATTATCTTGTCCCTAATCCTTGATGAAGATGAAGATGTTTGAAAATAGTTACAATCAGATTTGTTAGTCATTTGGAGAAAAGAACAAAAAATTTCAACTACCGCATATGATCGCACGAAAAGATTGGTTGAACAGAAAATTGAGAAGTTCAAGGAACAATTCAATGCAAAAAAATTATCTCATTTGGCCTACAAATTCCATCTTCTCTACATGAAGATAGCATGCCATAATCCAATGGATCAGCCGAGTTGGTTGACGAGATCAAAGAACAAATTGAGCCCTCTTGTGTTTTGACACTTAATAAGGGCGTCAATGATGCTTCTACAAGTGGAATTAGTGCTGACCTAATTCCAAATCAAGAAATGTGCATGGATGACATCACCAAAAAAAAAAGTTGTGTAACTTGAAAGCACTTCTAGAATAATCTGATGCTTCCCCTGGTAATGCAAGGGTTGTTTGTAAACCTAAAATTTTGCACAACTTTGAACTTCTAACCAGTTGAAGGTGAGTGAAGATGAGATTGTGGCAGTGTTATCTCATCATGATAAAATGCACAAAGTGATTGAGAATCATTTTTGGATGGTTCAATTGGTGAGAAGACAAAAGGGATTTGAAGTAGAGTCTTCTCATGATAGCTTGCAGGTAATCAAAGAAGGTATGGGAACAATGAAGACAAATTATTTACACCTTCTTTTAGATTGTGACCACCTTCTCAACCTCATTGAGATCTATTCAAATGCTTTGAGAAGGAAAGAAGATAAAGTTGATAAGCTTTCTCATGAGCTTAAGGTTTCCAATGATTCCTTGAGGAGTACTTAGGTAGCCCTTCAAGAATCTGAGATTCATGTTGATGAGCTCTGCTTAGAATTGAGTTTGGCTCAATATTCATCATGTTTAGTACAGATACAATCATCTATGGAATCTAGGACATAGGCAAAGGAAGCAACATGAGACCTCCTAGTGATCACACTCAAGACACAGGTATAGTGCCTCTTGTGATTATTAGGCGAGAGGAGTCAATTGGGGATGGATGCATTATTCTTGATCTCGAGAGGTGTATGCTTTAGTTTCAAGTTGATTTCAGTCTATGGTTTGGAGATAGGCATGTCGGCAGTAGTATCCCAACACCATCCTCATTGGTTTTACCTCCTACTTCATTGATTGATGGATGTCCTACCTTTTTGGTTAGTGTTCTATCAGGGTACACTTTGAGGATAGCAGTTGTTGGATCAGATAGGAGAAGTTGGGATTGCCACTTTGGAGTTAGAGGATGGATTGATGATGAGTTGTTATTATCCTTTGACAATAGAGATACCCTTTGCTCCATCATGGACTTGATTCACAGGCTACATGGTGTTGTTCTAATTTATGCCAGCAACCTAATAGTGGTTGGCATATGTTTATGTGCACCTGTGTTGGGCATCTTTCACATCTTCAAGAGACCACTCAGGGTGGAATGGATGGTTACAGACATATTAGCCTTAGTCGTAGGCTCAGGTGTCATTGGAGATTTAAGCACCAGGTTCTACACCGGTACTTTTGAGATTGACATTGGATAGTCTTATCAGAAGAAGATGGTTTCTCCTAAGTCTTGCACATTGGATCGTGGTACTTTTCCAACCTCTTTTCAAGAGAATGGTGGCATTCATGATGGTACTCTTCTTACTCCTGAATGTAAATCAAGGTACTTGCAGTTTCTTTCTGATAGAGGTCTTCTTGATGAGGTTGCAAAGGGTAATGATGATGTGGAAATATCAACTCATCCTATGGTGAGTTGTGAGTCTTCTTCTGATGTTGACAGTGTAGGGTAGAGTACACATGACTACTCTGGTATTCCATTGGAATAGGAAAGGGAGTTTCACCTCAATTGCATAATGAGGTGTGCTTATTAGTTTACTTTCAACCCACATACATAGGATTTGACTATGTCCTTGAGGACATAGAGAGATGGGTTAAATAAGAGGTTTTCAGATGCACTCTAGTATGATATATTTCTGACTTCAGGTGATGAGTCCAAGTTTTATAGGTCTCTTACTTTTTTCTCTTCAGTCGGTTGCTTCCAAAAGCAAGATTTTGATATTTGGTTCAATTAGATTCTAGGGGTTATTATAGTGGCACAACAAAAGTTAGTTGGTGTTGAGATTGGAGGGCTTCCATTTTGTTCATGGTATCTAGGTGGATTCTACTTAGGGACAATATGGATGCCTAAGGTTCATCATTGTAGTTCTTGGGTGGCATAGTTGTTCTTTAGAGAGATCATCAGGATGCATGGGTTGCCAAGGTTCTTAGTCAATCACAGTGACAGTCGGTTCTTGAGTGCCTTTTGGAAGGAGCTATTTAGATGGGCAGGAACTAAGTTGACCTCATTTATGGACTTGGCTTTTGGGAAGTATAAAACTCCTAAGGCTAAGTATTGGATTCAAGGGAACTAGGAAATCTTGTAGTCACTCCAGGATAATTGGTAGATGGTACAGAATCAACTTAGGACATATGCTAATAGGCATAGGGTTGAGCACAAATTTGAGATTAGAGACTTGGTCTACCCTCAATTGCAACCTTATAGGCAGTCATCTTTGAAGAAGAGTAGTGTAGGGAAACTCAAGTCTCAATTTTATGGACCCTATAGGATCATTAGGTGTGTTGGGGAGGTAACCTATGAGTTGGAGCTACCAAAAAGCAGTAAGAAACACAGTGTATTTCATGAATCGTGCCACCGTTTGATGAGGAGGGACGTTTGGTCCTAATTTATAAGGAGATAATTGATACCCAAGATAAGATATTGAGGAACAAGGTGGTTAAGAAGTATTTGGTGAGATGGAGAGGCTTTCCAGGAGAGGATGACATGTGGGAAGAAGAACAAATACTGTAGCATCCTAGTTTGCAATTGCTTGGGGACAAGAAATTTTGGGAAGGGAGGACTGTAATGTCCCCTTCTTAGTAGCCACCTCAGAGATCATTTAGCCTTTATTTATTCTCAAAGGCTAAAAGGAGAAATAAGGGAATAATAATTAAATTAATTTTTTATAAAGTTATCTCCATAAATTAAAATTAAAAGGGTAACTTTATTTATAATTAATTTAATTAAAAGTGACATAAAATAAAATAATAAATCATTAAGTCATTTTTGAATAAAATAATAATATTTCTAGAAGCTTCTTGGAAGTCATTGAGAAATCTTTATAAGGAGTTGTTGGCTTGGAATTTGGGCATGTTTTGGATTATACTTCTCATACTAGATTGGTAGAAGCTTGAATGCTTTCTTGTTTGATGGTTTGAAGACTCTAGGATACCTGGTTCGATTGTGAAAGATCAACCCTAGCTGGAGAGTGTAGAGGAATCCATCCAGGGTTTCTATAGGTGCTTCATTGCAAGAATTTGAATTGGTGCAATAGCTGATGTATTATTGCACTCTTGGATAAGGTTTTGGATTGATGCAATAGTTGGTTTATTATTGCATTGAATAATTGCAGCAGTTGGTTTATTGTTGTAATCAACATTTCACTTGAGGAAGGAACTTATCATTTGTTGGTTCGATCATTGAAAAATTTAATGGTCTTTGACCAAATTTGTGAAGCAAGAAGATAATCAATTTTGGTAAAGAATACATTGAAGAATTCTCTTGGGAGGTAGTTGATTTTATTTGAAAGTTTTAGCTACTTTGGAGAAGTGCGATTTTGAAGGAAAATAATTGCATTATTTTTTGGTTCCACTAGCATATCGATTTCATTTGGGAAAATTGAATTTCATTAATAAATTTTGGCACAACATTGGAGACATTCATTCTCATCATCTAAGTTCCATTTCTTATGGGAGAAATCATGGCATTCTGGGCGCAGCCACTGGGAACATTCATAACTATTTGATTTTATTAGTTATCATTTGTTTGGAGGGAGTCACATTCTTGTTGGGTAGTTTTGGTATTCCTAGGAAAGTTGCATCCATTAAGAATAATTCAATTTTGGCACATATCATTTAGCCTTTGCATATTGAAGGAGACTCGATTGCTTGTTGGTCAGGGGTGGCTGTAGAAGAGAATTTGTGGTTTCAAGCATCATTTGGTTGTTTCCTTTATCATCCAAAATTTTACCAAGTTGGAGTGATTCATTTGCATTTAGTATTCTCACATTTAGATCTTCATTTTCAAAATTGTTATTGTTGTCATACAGCAAGACTTGCATTGTCATTATCTACCTTTCATATTCAATTTTGTATTTGCATATCATAATTATTTATGTCATTGATACATCTTGTAAATCATCCTTTGTGGAGAAGATCATAATTTTGTGGCATTGTAATAAGAATGTATTTCAAGGCTGCAATTCAATATATTGGAGTAGTTTGAGTTTGCATGACAAATATTTGTGAAAATGTCTCATGACTATAATAGCAAGTCAAAAGTATCTTATTAGTTGAATAATCATTCAATTATAATAAAATCTTGGGAAAATCAAAAGTAATCTTGAATTTCATAATCATTTTAGTCTTTAGCATATTTAGTCTTCATGCATATTGCATCCTTATATGAGAAAAGTAAAAAGAAAACCACTTACCAACTGAAAGGAGATTGCACAACAACTATTTGACAAAATTCCAACACAATCAAAACTGAAAATTAAGGACGGAATTTGCAAGGGTCTTTACATATATGTACAAATAAACCTAAGGAAACAAATTTCTTCAGCCTCATTAGTTTCATTCCAAACTTCTTGTGACCATGACCAACTTTTATTTGGTATTTTGCATAACCTAATTATGTAGTTTATTGAGCTATTATTTCACCTCCTACCCTTGTGAAAAAACCCCATGGTTCCCTCTATTATTCATAGCCAAGTTAAACTCTTGAGGGTCATAGCTTATTTAATCTAGTTTGTGCTACCAATGAATTACTAGTATGGTTCTTTTGAGACCATAACTTAGTATGCAATCCTTAAGAAACTTTATATTTAGAATGGTCTAGCATGTGTCAATCCATATTGCCATTGATGTATGTCCAAGGGGTAAGTGCTTTTCACCTAGCTCCTAATGCTATCAAACCTTCAATAAATTGTAAATTTTTAGCCATAAGTCCAAAATCCTAAATTAGTAAATTTCTTTTATGGGTCAAAAATATATAACAAATTTAAATAAGGATAGTCATCAAAGACTTAGAGCCATCTAATCACCTTTAATGAAGATTGATATGTAAATTGAATCTAACTTAGACCTTAGACTTAAAAGATATGAATAAGAGGGGAAATTAATAATTTATTAAGGAAGACATATACGCATTATTACCTCTTCTAAGAGGTCATATTTCTAAACTTAAATAATCATAAGATATGTATTTTCCCCGATTAAGGGAATTCTATGAATTGGAATGTAACTTGTTTTATGAATGTTGTATAATCACATCAAAGGATTCTAATGTGTGTAAATGAACAAAACAAAATGTATTCCTAATAACTTGTACATAATGGTAGCCAATACTTAGGAGCCAAAGACAAATTAGAGAAAATAATATTAAGGTACCTAGACTATCTAGGATATAAAAGTGTATGATTAGTGGGTGGTCCAATGCAAGTTTTTCTATCCTTTTGAATGTGGGATGCTATGAATTTCCTCCATGAATTCTCACACTATTGGGAAATACTATTAAGTATCTTAGTGAATAACTAATACTTGATGATTATGATGGTTCTATGAATGTATCTTCTCATTATTTACTCACTAGATATATGCTCATAGATGTTGATTAGTGGGTTTAGATAAACCCAAGATGTATGGCTTATGGTTTGTTATATATAAACCATTGTATAAAAATCTGATAATGACAATTATTATTTGATTTTGATTTGTCTAGTTTGATTTCCATTGGGTTAGAGCTAGTGATAGGATTGATCTATTATATTTACACTCTTTTATTTACTTTGATTTGGTTACATTTTCATACTCTTCTATTGATATTTTTATAACTTATTATATTTGAAGATTGTTTAACTAATGTCTTATTTAGTAACGAACTATGACATTATTTGTTCAAACATTAAATTATTGTTTGAATTACAAACCACTTAATAGATGATTATACTTTCCGACATAGTAAAGTTTATATCTACGATTTACTTAGGATATCAACCTAAGGTGGTAATATGTTGCCGAAGAGTTAAAATGACATTTTCAGCTAGGCACCTTGAAGGTTGTGGATAAAAGATCATAAAAAATGCTAGCATAGTATTTTAATTGATGGTTACTAATCATAGGGAAATTAGCATTATAACTATTTTTGTTAGAAAAAATTTAGTTTCCAAGTGTGGGTTGCTTATGTTGCATTCAACACATGTAGCACTTTACATGCACTATTGTTATTTTAGAAATATTTTCTTCTTGTTAAGAATGACAAGATATTAGTAAATGATGATTAAGACATTGTATGTTTTTCATCGATAGCCATTTGCATAGAACTACTAGTGGCATTTTGATTGCTATATGTTTTAGACTAATCTTATTAGTTCTTTATGAATTGACTTTGCATCCACCTTTATCATAGTGTGTCCCACTTTTTGGTCAAAGTGAGACATTGAAATTATCTTTTTTAAAATATTTTCACTTTCTATCACCCATAACAACTAAACCATTAATAATTTGAAGCTGATGTGAACTAGTGATTTTTTTGTGTAAATTATAAATGTATATTTTTAAGAATTAAAAGATGATATATGAATTTTTTTATGTACGTTTTAATAACTTGTTTTTTATTGTTAACATTTTTAAAAAGTGGGATTTATTCCATATCACACAACTTTTTTTAAATATAATATATATACAAATTCGTAAACATAGATTGGTAACGCTAGTGCACATATATTTTCTCATAATTTTTTGTTGCATATTTTACTTTTTATTAATTTTTAAAGTAAAATTAATTATAATTTATACATAGGTTTATTCTATATCCCATAATTTTTTCTATATATATCCAAATTATTTTCTTTGTTGTAATAAGAACATCAATACCTAGTGCATAGATATTTTAAAAAATGCTATTTTTTATTTTTTTGCATGTGTGAAACAAAGACTTTAATGTTTAGTGAAAAATTTACATTCCAAGAAATAAAAATATATATAATAACCAAATTAAATAAATTCAAACTTATATTTATTGAAAAATTATAATAAGGGTTACATACTTAAAAAAATAGAATTTATAAATGACTTTGATCCCTTAAAATGTGAAACAAAAGTGATTTTTTGTCAACATTTTGATAGGTGTGAAGGAGACTCCATTGAGGGTTGAAGACTAGAGGGATTCTATCCAAGGAGTTTAGATCTAAGCAAATCTAATCTAACCTTCTTCAATTATAACCCTTTAGATGGAATCAATCAAAAATTAAATCACCAACCTTTCTAAAAAATATGTGATTTCAAGGAAAAAAAATAGGATGTCTCATATGCAAGTGGAACACACCATTGTGGTTGCACCCCATGACTATATGTTGTTTCATTTATTCAATATAGTATTTTAATATACACACATGTTTCTTTAATTTGATATAATACTCAATATATAGAATCCCTAGAGAGGCATAATGGGTGTTGAATATGAAAAATTAGAGAATAAAAGGTTATTTTTATAGCCTACAACTAATATGGATTATAGTATAGTATATTTCAAGATTCTTTGTGAAAACTTACAAATTGAATTTAAGTGTAGTACTTTATTTTAATTCTTTTTATTTATCATGTCATTTATCTTGAAGATTTGTGCATTAGATATATGTATGATAGCATGAGCATTGGATATAGTATGTTAGATTGTTAATTATTACATGCTACGTTATATTCTGTCATGCATGACAACTTCGAGTTTCTAGATCTTTTGTGAAGGGTCGGACTTCTCCTATGAGTAAGATTAGAGAAGCTTATTGCTTTTTGGTTGGGTTAACAATCACTTTGATGATGTTTTCTCTCTCTTCACCAAGTTTGAAAATATTCACTTTGAAAAATTCTATCAAGTAATGTATTAATTATGATATTTTGTAAATGAACCTATAAGACCATATTGATTGTAAAAGCGCTAAGTCTTGATTGTATATCAAGAGCTATGTTAGTTAGCTCATTATAACATTTAATATTTGGGTATTATTATAAATAAAAGATAACACTTATTTTATGAGTTAATTCATTATTCTTTTTCATAATGAGTTAATTCATTATTATTTTTCATAATTAATTTTATTTTTCATAATTATTAAATATTATTAATTCATTATTCTTTCTCATTGAGCCCCATGATGAGCCTTTCTTTCCACCACCCATGGATTTAGCTTTTTTCGAGGAGTGCTTCCTGATACTTTATTTTAGTCTGGGCCTCATGATAATTGCTACTCACTCTCTTGATTTTTGGCTTTCCAGTATAATCTTTTGGCTCTCCTAATCTAACTTCATGACACTTCTTTTGGGTTATTAGCTTTTTCTGGTTTCATCCCATTTTGTTTTGCAGGTTTTGTGGTCTTTTCTCGAGCTTATCTTGGTTGCAGGTCTCTCTCTTCTTGGTCTCTTAGTTTCAAAGTTGTTCTCTTCTCACTACCTATTGGTGTGCGAGCCTTCGTAATGTTTGCATCCTCTATTTTTTCATAATGGGCTTCCATGCCTCTTTTTCTCTAAGGGCCTTTGTTGTAACTCAACTGTATTTGGCTATGGTGCCCTCGAGCCCTTCTAGGGTTTTTGTTTTTTCTTGGATGGTCAAGTGACCTAGTCTTTTGCTTGGCAATTGTATTCAACTCTCAAATCATATACTGTAAACACTCCTTTCTTTATGATCAATAATAAATATTTTTAGTGGCTTTGCCACTTTTTTTTTTTTTAAATCATGTATTTTAATATTTTATGTTTTAATTAGAACCAATTATTAAATATTTGATGTTTAATCATTTATTTTAATATTTTATGTTTTAATTAGAACCAAATCATTATAAGAGCAAGTTATAAGGTGAATGGTTAGGATTGATGGTTATGATTGATTAAGATAATTTTATTATTTATGTTTGTTATTAAGATTTCTTTTAGGGCTATCCGTATGTGAATGGTTGAAATTTTGAGATGTAGTATGAGAATGAATGGTAGAGATTTAATATTAATTTGAATTTTATTTATTAATTAGTCATATTATTAATTAAATTTTAAATTTTTTTATTTGTGGATAAGAGAAGTAGATTATATTTATTTGAAATAAATGGATTAAATGAAATAATTAATTAAATAATAAATTTTATTTATCTAATTATTGAAAATGGATTAATTTATCTATTTTGGATGAATAAGGGAAATTAGCTTAATTAATTAGTACTGTGTTGATGACATAGTGTTAGAGATGGTGTTAGAAGGTGATGTTAGGATGAGGTGAAATTTAAGTGTACAAAGAGAAACAAAAGATGCATTGCATTTGGTTCGTGCCATTGATTATTTGTGTATTTATCGGAGATAAACATTATAAATTTTTTGTTGAGGACAATAGAATTCTTATAATATGTATAGTTGTGAACTTAAATAGCTCTAAATTAAAATCATGGAAATTATTTTTTATCAAGAATGCACTTGACCACATTATATTTAATTCATACCAGTTATTTGATAGTTGAAATTGTAGTTGGATTGAAGATTAGTTGATTTGTAGTTGCTAGTCATTTTTTTACATTGAAGTAATAATGTGATAATACTACACTATTTAATAACTCTAAATTGATTTTTGTAAACATATAATTAAGTATATTTAGTACATAATTATATTTTTAGTGCAATTTAAAAAATAAAACAATAATTTAGAAGTCAACAATGCAATTTTACAAAAGAAGATTTTATTGAAGGCATAGTTAATTTTTATATTTTAAATTTATCCTACCACATCACAATACAAAATGACTATTATGATATCTATAATAGTGTTTAATGTGTTCAAGCAACAACAAATAGAGTTAGAAATTTGAGCATTGAGTGAATGTTTGAATAAGGATTACATTATTAATATAGTTGAAACTTTATCACATGAATTAATGTATTGAGAATGCAAGAAAATTTAAATTATATTTTTTATTTATGTATTGACTATTCCTTACATGAACCAATAGGAAAATAGATAAATGATATTTTTTGAATTATTAAATAAGAAAATTAATTATAAATAATAGAAATATTTCTTAATTTTTTTAATTTTATAAGATGATTAGCTAAATAAGTAAAATAAATTGCATCAAATGGATGCATTAGTTGTCACATCATCGCCAACCACATCCATGTTGGACTGACCACAAAGGGGGAAAATAAACATAAATAAGAAAGAAAATTACACAACAAGCAATTAGCGCCAACTTTTGTGTTAGATTTTAGTGTATTTGAGTCCATCAATTGGACTCATCTCACAGTGCAAAAGTCAGCGAAATAAGGTTTCTTCTTTTCATCGCTGGTTTTTGTGCCAAATTTTGTCTCAGATTTAGTGCCCACTTTAGCGCCAGATTTTGTGCCAGAAATGAAGTGCTAGCAATAGCATCTCCTTTAGCGCCAGGAATAGCGCTAGGAAATAACGTTGGAAATAGCATCTAAATTAGCACCCAATTTAGCTTCCAATTTTGCTTCCATGTCTACTCCCATTTTTGCTTCTAGTTTTGCTCCTAGTTTTGCTCCAAGTTTTGCTTCCAGTTTTGCTTCCAATTTTGCTTCCAATTTTTCTTTTCGTTTTTCTTCCAGTTTTGCTTCCAGTTTTGCTTCCTATTTTGCTTCTAGTTTGCTTCCAATTTTGCTTCCAGTCTTGCTTCTAGTTTTGCTTCCTATTTTGCTTCCATTTTGCTTCCAATTTTGCTTCCAGTTTTTCTTCTAGTTTTGCTTCTAGGTTTGCTTCTGGTTTTGCTTCCAATTTTGCTTCCAGGTTTGCTTCCAATTTTGCTTCCAATTTTTCTTCCAAATTTGCTTTCAATTTTGCTTCCAGTTTTGCTTCCAATTTTTCTTCCAAGTTTGCTTCCATTTTTGCTTCGGTTTTTCTTCCAAGATTGCTTGAACGGTTTTGCTTCTAGTTTTTCTTCTAGTTTTGCTTCTATTTTTGCATCCAATTTTGCTTCCAGTTTTGCTTCTAATTATGCTTCCAATTTTGCTTCTAGTTTTTCTTCCAGGTTTGCTTCTAGTTTTGCTTCTAGGTTTGCTTCTCGTTTTGTTTCCAAATTTGCTTCCCGTTTTGCTTCCAGTTTTGCTTCCATCTTTTCTTTTGGTTTTTCTTCTAGGTTTTTCTTATGCTTTTGCTTCCAAGATTTCTTTTGGTTTGCTTCTAGTTTGGCTTCCATTGTTGCTTCCTTTTTTATTATAAAAATGCTTCTTGTTTTGCTTCCTTTTTTGCTTCTAAAAATGCTTCTTGTTTTGCTTCCCTTTTTGCTTCTAAAAATGCTTCTTATTTTGCTTCCGGTTTTGCTTCTGGTTTTGCTTCCAGGTTTTCTTCTGGTTTTGCAACCAATTTTGCTTCCAAGATTGCTTCTACTTTGTTTCTAGTTTGGCTTCCATTGTTGCTTCCTTTTTTGCTTCTAAAAATGCTTCTTGTTTTGCTTCCATTTATTAATTTAATATGTTTTATTTCAATTTAATTAGTTAAATATACGATGCCTCTTAAATAACTCATATGATTATAGAGTAAGTAATTTAATTATTTAACTCATATGATTAAATAACAAGATAATTATTATAACATGATCATCATCTATAATTAAAATAAGTCAGTCAAATATCTATAATTTAATTAAATTTGACAACATCCATCCTCAACAATAAATTAAAATCATCATACGTAATAAATATCCATCCAAAAATCATCGACCACTTTTAATATATATAAATTGACAAGTCAATACTGATAAGATCATCATCATATATAACTATAACAAGTGAAAGTCAAATATGCCAGTAGATCAATAACATGTCAAAATGATACATGTCCAATAGTCGACATAAGTCAAAATGATACATGTACAAATGATATAAGTAAAAATGAGAAATCATTTAACTCAAATTGATACAAGTTAAGATGATACATGCCCAAATGATATAAGTGAAAATGATAAATGACAATATGATACAACTCAATAATATGTTGTTGGGACTTTCAAATTTTACAAATCTGAAGTGCCCATATTGAAAATTTTACATTTGCACTCTCAAAAGTGCACTTGAAAAATCTGCCTAAGTGACCTACTTTGGATGGTCATATTTCAGAGCCAATTGATTTTCATGCAAAAACCATTTGTGAGAAAACTCATGTGATGTATGTGAGCAGGCATGTCAATTTTTAGCTTCCCACGATGAGTTTTGACACTTTTTTTATGTTTGCAAATTCTCTATTTTACAAAGTGGTCTCCAGTTCGAGCTTGCATTTCACAACTGAATGGTTGCCAAGCCAAAGTGACTATTGTTCCCCATTCTCCATACCAAAGTGTACTCCCTGGTCTAGTTTTGTTCATTTTTGCACCTACATTTTCTGAAAATTTTCAAGGTGGTCAACTTCGACCTTCAATATCTTTGAAGATTGACGATTGAACGAAAGCACTCTTGCACACATGCTTAGTGTACCTAGATGATCTAATGTATCCAGTGGATGCCTCTTAGAAATTGATTTGATATTTTTTCAAATTGGTGATTTGGTGAGTTTTAATTTGTTCTGAATAGCTACATTTGTAGAAAAGTCTAACAGGGAAACTTTGCAATTGAATAACTTTCATCTCATGACTCATTTTTCCAAACCATCTTTTGCACTCCATTCTCAGGTCGAATTTCTACACGTCTGCAAATTTTCACGGTTCAAGGAGGCCATTTGACCAATTTTCAAGAGGGATTCTAAAGCCCACCTGGCCATCTTTGCTCATTGTTAAGAAGTGCCTGAAAGTAGATCTTAATAACAACTCGGTTTACTATTTCACTTTAGAAGCATTCATAAGTTGTTTCAGATCAACTTGAGGGTAAAACTTGTTTCAAAAATTAAAAAAAAAATAGTCAGGCCCCAAGGAGACCCGACATGTGTCACAAATTTGAGATAGTTTATATGAAGCAAAGATGCTATGTTGATAGTTTATAATAAGCAATAGCATGTTAGGGTAAGATTGAAATAAGTAGTTGAATTGCTTGTTATCAATTCAGCATACTCTCAAATATTCACCCAGAGACATAGACGAAAGGGGCTGCCACTGAATAGTTAAAGGAATTTAGAATTCTGAAGAAATTGCTTTAATGGATGATACCAAAATAAGTAACAAAATTATGGGTTTGCATTCTTACAGTTTACAACACAGCAAGATGTTATGAATTCATTCAAGGATTAGTACAAATGAATCACTGTATTTGGTTGTGACAAGAATGCAAAGGTAATATTTGCAGTAACTTCTTGTTGAATTAAGAGGAAATGTGTGGAGGAGCTAAATGATCTAAGATTGAAATTTGAAATAAGCACCATCATACCCAGGAAAGGAGTGGAAATTTACTTGTTACCTGGAGATGACACATTAGCAAATACCCTTACAAGTTATTTTTCTTGTAGCATTGCCATCTGCTCCACATTCCAAGGTTGGTTGTTTCAACATTATTGAATGATTTATTTGATGCTAAAGAAGTGAAGTTTCAATATTGGTGGGTGAGATGTGCATGGCTAATTATATTCCTACTTTGGAAGAAAACCTAAAAACTCAGTTGTTAGATACAATGATATTAGCCAAATTTGAGAACATTTGTTGAAACTTCAATCCCACACTTTGGCTGGCCATTGGAATCAGAGACAGTGTTTTGTAGAGGGGTATCTCTCCTTGTTGCAATGGGATCCTTCACCTCTCTGGTACATTGCATCTTACCAATCCATTTTCCTAAACAACAACCAACCTTGACATTTCAAAGCTCCTAGCATTTTGATTCACAAGGAATACTAGTTATATCCCACTCCTATGATGATTATCCATGGAGTCTGACTGGAACTCATACATCAAATATTCTTTGTGCGGCATGGAAATTCTTCCAACGATTAGAAGAAGCAAGTTTTTAACTTGGGTTACCATGGGATAAAGTCATAACACTATCTAATCTTGTTAGGTTGTTTGAATAGCTACAAAATATTGAAAAGTTATCCTAATCTATGGTTGCAGATCAAGGTTGTGGAATGCATGTCAAGTGGACAAATACTCACCAAATGCCTCTCATATTATGCGTAGCATGGAATAGAGATATTAAGGAAGGCTCGAGGGTTTTGGGAGTGTTGGAGTGGAGGATCCAAAAGTAGAGCACCATCACAGACAAGGCACGCAAGCTGGTTTGGCAAAATTTCCAAACAAATTTAATCTCATGGATTGCCTTAACACCATGGTAATAGTATACAACGGATGGATTTACTTAAAAGGCTTTAGAAAATTTTAAGAAAATGAAATTGGCGTCTGTATTGCCATCTTGTAAGCCTGTGCCAGATGAAGAAGGAAGGAAAATGACTAAATTGATATGCCACACCATTTGAAAGGAGGAATCAATACATGTATACAAGTAGCTGCTATAAGAAACATTTGAAGTTTGGGTAAGGGATGATCAAACCAGTGGATGGGACGAGTTTGATATGCCAAAGGAGGAATCAATGGATGCAACACATCAAGGTAATTTTGTGCAACCTTGTTGTTAATCAAAAGGATCGAATTAATCCTACAAGTGAAGCCACCAAACTAGAGAATGAAGCAACCAAAAGGATGAGAGCTAGGGTTTTCTTTTGGCCTGTCGCCCATCGCATGTTTTGGTTCTGTTTCCATGAATGAACTCGCGATGCACTATGGGTGAGCAATGATTTGCATTGCTCATCAGGAATTTTTTTCTTTATTTTCCCATTCAACTCATGATGCACTATGGGTGAGTGATGAAAAGGTGGCCCGGGAAATTTTCTAAAAGGAAACTAATTAAAGTTTTTATGTTGTTGGATAAAAGGTGGGTTCGATTTTAAAAGCATTTT
The DNA here is from genome assembly GCA_007258455.2 of Sequoia sempervirens. Lineage (NCBI taxonomy): Eukaryota > Viridiplantae > Streptophyta > Pinopsida > Cupressales > Cupressaceae > Sequoia > Sequoia sempervirens. Next base: position 967,825,157 of record VDFB02271358.1, read on the forward strand.
TTTATGAGACGTAAGGTGAAGTATAATGGATGTGGGTAATTCTATTCTAAATGGTAATAATTTATGGATTTGAAAAGATAAGTAAATGTCTAAGTAATTATTTCACCTGAGGGACATTTTAAATGCTTCCATCAAAAATGTGGACAAAAAGTGGTGAGGATGGGAAAAGGATAAATTTTTTATCCAATAAAGATTTTAAAAGTCCCCACCATTTAAAATGTTACGTAAATTTGAGAAGATAAAAGTGGCATGAGGATGTGGTTTATAAAGTGAATTTATTATTCATTTTATAAATAATGATTTTATTGGTTGAAGGTGAAATATGATAGCAAGAACAAAGAAATAAATAGAGGTTGGATTTGAGTGAAATATTTTCATAGGAAGATTGTTTTTTAACAGTGGGGTAATTAATTTCTACAAGTGAAGGATTTTCATGGGGAGTGCTTTCTATTGCAAACAAGAGGCAAAAATTTTTGGTGGGAAAATGGAAGTGCAAATTTAACTGTCTGGGGATGAAATGTAATTGAAATTAATTCTAAATTGCAGGGAAAATGAAATGCAATTTTCCAACAACCTGAAGCTTGTTTGCTCGTTGGATAATATAAAAGGAATTCAGGGCTATTATAAAGAGGTCTTTTGTCAAATTCTAGATTTGGAAAATGCATAGTGAGAACACATAAATGTGTTTTGGGTCTATGGCTTAGGCTTTGGGTTAGATGAGTAAATTTTGTCAATTATATGGCTTCTGAGCATACCTAAATATAAATTACAATCTCTCAAGCCTATTGTCTCTCCATTTTGATATTGCACATGAATTATTAATGAATTTGGATAAAGGACCTATTCGTTAATTGTCTTAGTCTCTCACTTTGACATATGATTTAATTGCTGCTCTGATCTAATGGATGAGTTAAATGCTTTAGTCAAGTCATTGATTCATGCTTGTGTCATTTGGATTTGGTAAGTAGTCATAGGAGTTTTGGTGTTAATCTGTAAATTGTAAGGTAATTGCAAAGATTATGGATGTTCAAGATTAAATCTGCCTTGTAGTTTAGTTTGCTTTATTTTGACTTCATGCCCTAAGATATGGCACTAATCTTAAGGTGTTGAATGCATTTCTTGTGCTTCTGGTCTTTGATTTGAGGCAATCATTTATAAATATACATTCCAATTGACCTACCTTTTTTTAGGAGAATTCTTAGCTTTTAGTTGTTTAATCTTTGAAGGAATTTCCAACTTCTTTAAAGATTTCATCTATTCAACAATAAATGAGAATTTAACTGCTTAATATGCAATTTATGTGGAAGTATTGTGAGGGAGTGTTATAAATACATTGTGGGATCACCCTCTTGGGTTTTGCAGAGCTTGAAGTGCAGGAGGAAAGTTGAATTGATTTCTCTCATTCATTGGCCCACCCTCTTTAAGGTTGTTGACTATTGGAATTGGAAAATCCATATGCTTCCTTGAAGATTTGGTTGGTATTTAAAAGAGCCAACAGAATGGTGACTCTGCTGGGGAGAATTTTGAATCTCCATTTGCATATGTTTATTTCATAGAGTCATTTTATTTGTTGTTCTGAATTTGGCTCAAGTATTGAAGGAATTCAAGCCTAAAGAAAGAAATTGTTGCATTGAACTTGAAAGTTTCACAATCTATCATGCTTTGCTGGTGAAAGGAACTCAAAAATAAATTTATCTATGAATTTCATACTACTTGAAGTTCAGTCCTCTACGAAGAGAGGTGGTGACTCTATCAAAAGAACCTATGAAGATATGAAGAGAAGTTCCAGATCTACAATATTTCCAATTAGGAAAAAAAATTGCGGTAGCTACAACATTTCCAGGTATTCTTCACATTTTATTTTCATGAAAATTTTGTATGAAAACCATATTTGAAAGGCTTGAAAAGAAATTTGGTTCCCTATTAGGTGAAATAGCACTAAGAAATGGAAAGGATAGTAGAGATAAGTTTGCATACTTCTGAATTGTAATTTATAGCCTATGTATTATGTTGAAAGTATGCTTGTTTTTTAAATATTTCCCACTGAATAGATCTTAAGCTCAGATGTATTTGAATTATGCATTGTGGTATTCTAAGATCATGTTGAAAGTTATAAATAGGGAAGTGAATTATCAACCATAGGGTTGGTATATGAAATTTGAAAGAGGTATGTCAAAATTCATCAATCTATGCATCCTAGCATGACTCCTGGTGCAACCATGGTTTATGACCAGCCCCAGCCAGATTGTCAAAGAAATTTCAACACTGGAAGGTACAGAGCCATCAATTTTAGTGGTATTTTGGGTTACTCGAATGTCATTCCAGCTAAGGTCAGAGATAAATTGTCAAGGTTCATTGGTGATAAGTCTGAATCAACAAATAAACACCTACAAGGATTCAATAATGTGATGGATGACTATGAGGTGGATCATGAAGATGTGATCATGAGGCTATTTGTTCAATCCTTAAGAGGGGATGCAAGAGATTGGTTCTCTCATTTACCAAAATCTTCTATATGTTCTTGGGAGGAATTCAAAGTGGTGTTCATGAATCAATCTGGTGAAAGGATTGATCTAGTCTTAATAAGAAAAAAGTTCATGAACATGGAGAAAGGACAAGATGAGTTAGTTCCCGCTTTTAATCTCAGATTTTCAAAAATAATAAGAGAGATCCCTAAGAATATCAAACCCAATGATGTTGAGTGTTTGGTTGTCTATCTTGGTGCATTTGATAGTAAGATGAGCTACCTATTAAGAGATAAGGAGCCTACAACCCTACACCAAGTGTATCAAATTGCTATGGATATTGAGAACAATTTGAGATATTCAATGATGAAAGGACACAAGGTTGTGAGTGTTGGTCATCCTAACACATCTCATGCAAATAGAACTCATGGATCAAATAATGAAAGTGCTTGTCAAGATGGTAATGCTACTTCTCTGATTTCTCCATCATCACAACATGCGGGACATAGTGAGATCTATGTTAAATGTCATCAAAATTTGAGCAATGTTGATCAAACTTCTTTTGTTCAAGGATTGTCTCAAATGAAAAGACTCAAAGGAGAATCACTACATGATTTTTCTCAAGGTTTTTGGATGCTTTGTTGAAATTCCCCATAAATTTCAGACCTGAGGATTCAATGTGTGTTGATCTATTTTGTGCAATCTATGATTTTGGACTGAGTGCCTTGCCAAGGAAATTGAAACCTCGTAGCCTTGACCAGGTGCTTGATTAGATAAATATTGTTGAAGGAGCCCATAGTAATTATATACAAAATGTGGTGTTTCAAAATAAAGATAGCAGTTGTCTTATTGAAGAAAATCAGAACATGATACACAAGAATGAAAAGAGTGAATCAAAAAGTGAAGATATGTGTTCTATGGATGAGGATATTAATTGTAATCTGCTCACAATCAGCACATATACAGATCTGTGCAGCAGTGATAAAGATGAAGACAATGCAAGTGCTAATGACACCTTGTCACAAATCAATGACCAAGACATCGAAGATAGAAGTTCAAGCACCTATTATGCAGAATCTAAGCATGGTTTATGTAGTGATGGGTCTTCTTGTGATAAGGATTACAATGACAACCAAACTAATTGTTCTTTTGATGATTATGAATGCCCCTATAAGGACGATCCAGAGGTGCTTTCTTCACCCAAAGAATGTAATGACATGAATTTAAATTCTATGATTGATGAAGAATTTGAAGATGAGCATATGTGTGTGTAATTTCCTGATCATGAGCATAGTGTTGGAAGTGATAAAGATTTGGATGAACCTATTTATGTCTTTTTTGCTCATGATTGTTTGTGTGAAGCAGAAATGGGAATGTCATTTGTACATGAAAAGGATGATGAGGTGCACATTGATAAAGGAAGGAATTCATGTTTGAATGATAAAGTTATGCATTATGACCAACACATGGGTCTCGGATCAACATTATCACTCATAGATAATGTGAAACAATTTGATGGATTTTTAGTTTGTGTTGACATTGCAAAACCTTTTGATCAATGTGTGGAGCAGCCATATGATGTAATTGATAATGGATGTGAGGTCAGTCAATATGAGATTGAATATGGGTTTTTCTTTTATGATCTCTCTCATCTTCATGGTACACAAGTGGACATGTTTTCTTTGAATGAGGAATGCTTTAATGTGAAAGAGAATGAAGGTTCTAGCTCTATTACTAATGAACAATTTTCAGATAATAGTGAGTCTTTGGCACATAGGGCAATATGCCTATCAACTAGTAGTATACATGAAGCTAATAATGCACTTGAGAGTCTTTTTGTTGACCCTGTTAATTTTGACAGTGATAGCATTCAAAGTGATTCATATACTAAACATGTTATGAAAAATCAATGTGAAAATTTTGGCCCAAGGTTAAATTTTGAATTGTCTGAATCTTCATTTGAGGCATTCCATATGGAATGGTATAGTGGGCTAAAGAATGAATCTAACATCATGTGTGATCCTAAGATAGAGAACACTACTTATGCACTAGATGCTAACATTTTTGTTGAATGCCATGATTTGAATAAAGATGAAAGTACTTTTGGTGTTAACAGGCCTGATTTTCAGTATCTTGAAACACATGATAATGTGTTTAGGCTATGGTGTTGGGATGATGATGAAATCACCTGTGATGCAATTCAATTGAAGGATATATAGATGAATGAGAAATCTTTGCTCAATACGTAAGGGGATCACATATTGTCCTTCAGTCATGATATCTCCTCTGAGCATGATCATTATGAGGGAGTTAATGAATGTGATAAGACTATGTTTTCATGTGGTCTTGACCTCTATCCTCAAATCTTGCCATTTGGTATGAAATTAGAAAATGGAGAGATGGATAGTAATGTGTCCTATATGATTTGGTTGTCGCTTCATGACAAAGACAAACAGGGAGAAAGTTTCCACTTGCATAAAGGTAGTCTGATACTTGTGTTTGCAAGTACGAGGTCACTCATATTGTTGTGGTGTGACAGAGGCCAGCATGAGTTGAGGAATATCAGTTCCTTTATCAAATTAGTGTTTGATAGAGGTAAGAATCGACTCCCCTTTTCATTTGGTGGCCTGGAGTCACCAGATGAAGTTGAAAAAGAAGAATGAATAAAAGAGCAGTTTGAGAACACCCAATGGACTCAGCATTTGGTCTACTCACCAGAGATCTAGATTCTTGATTTTCCCGTAGGGGGAATACATCCCCGGTCAGAGCCACTATTGGGACTTTCAAAATTTTCAAATTTGAAGTGCCCATATTGAAAATGTTGCCTCTGCACTCTTAGAAGTGCACTTGAAAAATCTACCAAAGTGACCCACTTTGGAGGGTCATATTTCAGAGCCAGTTGATTTTCATGAAAAACCCATTTGTGAGCCCACTCATGTGATGTATGTGAGAAGGAATGTCAATTTTTAGCTTCCCACAATGAGTTTTGACAGGGTTTTGAAAAGCGAAGATGGAGGGTTTTGACACTTTTCTGATGTTTGCAAATTCTCTGTTTTACAAAGTGGCCTCATGTTCGAGCTTGCATTTCACAACTGAATGGTTGTAAAGCCAAAATGATTATTGTTCCCCATTCTCCATACCAAAGTGTACTCCTTGGTCCAGTTTCAGAGCCTTATGATCTAATTTTCTATTTTTTCAAGGTCAAAAGCAAACGCAATTTGTTCAGTTTTACACCTACATTTTCTAAAAAAAAATCAAGGTGGTCAACTTCGACCTTCAATATCTTTGAATATTGGAAATTGAACGAAATCTCTCTTGCACACATGCTCAGTGTACCTAGATGATCTAATGTCTCCAGTGGCAGCCTCTTAGAAATTGATTTGATAATTTTTTCAAATTGATGATTTGGTGAGTTTTAATTTGTTCTGAATAGCTGCATTTGTAGAAAAGTCTGACAAGGAAACTTTGAAAATGAATAACTTTCACCTCGTGACTCATTTTTCACAACCATATTTTTCACTCCATTCTCGGGTCGAATGTCTACATGCCTACAAATTTTCACGGTTCTGGGAGGTCGTTTGACCAGTTTTCAAGGGGGATTCTAGAGCCCACCTAGCCATCTTTGCTCACTGTTCAAAAGTGTCTGAAAGTAGATCTTAATAACAACCCACTTTATTATTTCACTTCAGAAGCATTCATAAGTTGCCTCAGATCAACTTGAGGGTAAAACTTGTTTCAAAATGAATTTTTTTTTAGTCGGGCCCCAACGTGTAGTACCCCTCCATTTATGCTTATGTTTTTTGTTGCATGTTTTCATACTGTTAGACTTTGGTACTTTGGTTTGGATATTTTGTTCGCTGATTTTGAGCGACAGTGGATTCACTTTGTGCCATGATGATACATTGTATTGCGATATTTTATTTCTGACATGCTTTGATATAGCGTAGATGTTTTCCTTCAGATGATTATTGCTATGTATATGATTATGATGGACTAACTGTTATTTAATTCGTCAGTCTGATGTGACGTGTATCGGTGTGGAGAACGAAATCGCATCACTCGCTTGCGAGTGCCTTGTGATGTCCGTGATTTTCTCCACACGGTGTGCCTGTATTATGGATTATATATATATGCATGTTATTGGTTTGATCGCAAGATTGTAGGTACATGACACCGACTCCACCTGATTATTCAGGTTTGAGTGTGTCAAGACTCAACGGAAATGTTGATGGGGAGGTAGTAGCATGGTTCATCCTAGTCTAGTCTTTACCCTGATCCTAGTACATCATCAGTTTAGTTTGGAGTTTTAGATTGTCTTGTCTTTTCCTGTTTGGATTAATTGCTTGAAAGGTAAATTTTGTTAATTTTAATGATAGTTTATTATTTCTTAATTTACTATTATTTAAATTAATTTTTAAATGTTAAAATAAGGTTTTACATTTTATTTAATTAATTAATTAGTTTGTTTGGTTAAATAATTTGATCCTAAAAGATTAAATTATTTAATTAAATAAATAAATAAATTAAATTAAAATTATTTAAATGTGTGTGAATAAATTTAAATAAAATTGGAAATTAATTATTATTTGGAAATGGCATTTTAATTATTAAATAAATTTTGCAATTTGAAAATTTTAAATTTTAAAAAATAAATTAAAACATGCAATCTTGAAAGGAAAGATTGTCGGAAGTTGTTGAAGATTTTTGTTCTTCTCGACAAGTGTGCCAGTTACATTTATTGTTTTTGGTTAAGGAAATTCTTGGAGGATATCTGGGATCTGGGAAATACAGAAGGGTTATCAATTTTCTTCACGGGAAATGAAAGAATAGCTTGCTGTTAAAAAAATTATTTTTAGAGAAATTGTGATTTCCTCTGTATGTTGTATTTTTGTGGAAGATCCCTTTGGTTGGAAATTCTTTGTGGTTGGTTCTAGATTCTTTTGGATTTGGTATTTTGGAGAAGCTTGGAGGATTGCATTCTACAGGCTATAGAGGCTCTCATCTACAGACAATTTTCAAGTTACAGGTATTTTCCTTTGTTTTAATTTGTTTCCTTTAGAAAAAGAATGTTTGAGAAAATATTTGTTGTGTGATTCATGTATATCTTCTCGGTGAATTTTGTAGAGATTTAGTTAATATAGTTGAAAATTCTCAAAGGAAATAGGAAAGACCTTGAAGAATTTTAAATGAGGCTTCCTGTAAAAATTTTGTTATGGGTTTCTGTAGAAAAGATTTTGATATTTTTAGTTGAGAATTTGTTGTGTATTTAATTGAAAATTCTTTGAGAAATAAAATGTTAAATGGATAAATTTCTCAGTTTTTCTATAGAAAAACCCTATGCAAAGTATTTGTTTAATCACAGTATTTTAATTACTGTAGAAATTTTGTATATATATATATATGTATATATTTATATATATATATATATCTTATATGAAGAATATTTATGAAATTTTATACCAAACTATGAAATCCATATGCGGACTTTCATAGAAATTCGTGCGGAATTTATTTTTCGGAAATGCTGAATAGTGTATGAAATTCGTAGAAAATCCATTTTTTTTTTTTAAATATAAATTTTATTGTTTATGGGGAGGGCCGAAACCCTCCCCTCACCATATGTGGTGGGCACAGCCCCCATGGCTGCGCACAAAAGCCAGCGGCTGCTGGGCGCAGCCCTGGTAAGGGCTATGACCTCCCCAATAGGGAGGTCATAGCAGGGGCTGCAGCCAATGTTAGTTTTAATATATTTAAATGTAATAAATGGAAACTCTGCGTTATGTTTAAAAAAATTCAATTTTTGTTTATTCTTTTATTTATATATATATATATATATTATATTTATATATTAATTGGAATAAATATAATAATTAACATATTTATATTTATATATAAACATATATGTATATATGTTTGTATATAAATATTTGTAAGATTTGTGATTTATTAAATTAGAAAAATAATTTTGATATTTTAAAAAAAAATTGCATGTGGAATTTAAGATTGAGAAAATATAGAATATACTTTAATGTGAATTTGAGAAAATCAAGAGAATAGATTAAATAAAACAATTACTTTTATTGTTTTCAAAATAGATCTTTTATTAAGTTGATTTATATTCATGTTGTTTTCAAACTGATTCAAGTGGATTTAGTAAATCTGAATAGTAGACATTTTTTTTTTTTCCTGATTTGCTTTAAAATGTGTTTCCTTTTTATTGGGCAAATTGGGCGTGTCGCAGTTGTACAAGTCTTCCAGTCAAATTGTAAAACGTGGGAATTGTGATTGTTTATGTAGAGTTCTTGTGTTAACTAAGGTTGTGTACATGGTTTTGCATGGTGGTTTGACACCTGAGTTTGTGAACATAGACTTGATGTTCGTTATGAATATGGTAGTATTATATGTTGTATGTTTGTACACCTTGTCTACCTTAGTCAAGAAAACTTAGTATACCTTTGTTATGTTTAGGGGAGTGGCTTTGTGTGAGGGCCGACACACAAAGTGGTTTCAGGGTAACTTACAAAGAGTTAGTAAGTCAGTGATAACTAAACAACACAGTAGTTAGATTAAAATCCTTAATAAGATTAATATGCCTCACTTATGGACTCTTGAGCTAGTTTAGTCTTGAGTATAATATGAGAAGGCCTGGAATGGCAAATCGATATCTTGTTACCTTAAAAGATATTCGATTCTGCAATAGTTTGCAAACAGGGCCGGGTTTCGTAAGAGGTTATAGGGTAACCCAAGTTGGGGGTCGGAACCTAGGAAGAAACACCAGGGTAACCTTTGCAACATTATGATGACACTCCACCTAAAATAACAGTTTACCTTGTGTACTTAGCACATTTGATTGTCTTAAATCTTGAAGCAATGTAACCATCAGTTAGTTATGTACTAGTGTCTAGGGCTAATAGGTTATGTCTAGGTAACCATATTACTATCTCCTAGCATGGGGGGTGGACCTACGGGTACCACATGGTTGGGTGGAACGTGCACCTTACTCCGTTGGGTCCCTAGTTTATGATCATGGCAACGAGAGTTTCAAGGATGGAGAGCTCATACTTGGATACATATGTGTACTTTCTTTATTGCATTATTTGAAAACTTGTATTGTGAAACTTCCCTCAATTGATTATGAGGTGAACATTTGTAAATGTAAATTGTAACTATTATTTGATCTACCTCATCAGATGAATGAGTATTGTAATATCTTATCAAATGCAATGTAAGAAATCATAATTGTATTTAATACTATCTTGAATGGAATTTAAAATGTTATGCAATGTTTATTTTTAAGTTTATGAATAATTAAATATATGCAATGCGAAATACTAAAGTCGTCTATGGAAACTCAAGTAGTGTAACGTTGCGTAACTTAGTGAATGTATGCAACTAATTAACTTAATATTATTACTTTAAAAAAAAATTATTTCACTTTTATACACAATTGCAACATTCCTTAGGTTATAAGATGGGGCATTACAGATTGGTATCAGAGCCAAGGTTACAAACACTAGACGCTCTGGGTAATCGTGAGCCCATTAGGTTGACCTAGTACGTAGTGCCGCTATCTGTTAACCTTGGTTGATTAGTATCTAAGACTCATTATTGTTATGTGTAGGAACATGCCTAGATGAGGTGGAAGAGGTCGTGGTAGAGGTCAAGGTGGAGGCCGAGGGCCAATCCCTCAGGTTACTCCCCCTCTGAGCCCTCATCAGAGTGATCAGGCAAAGCAGTTGGATCAGAGGAATGAGGGACAAAATCCTGAACAGTCAGGAGTAGAGGGCTCACAGATACGTCCTTTATTAGAGGAGGTCCTAGCTCAACTTGGACCTAGATAGGAAGTTGAGCAGGAGGTTGTTAGAGAGAGAGATAGATCTCCAAGGAGAGTAGATGATATAGTGCATCAGGATGCTATTACTGCAGGACACATGAGGGATTTACTGAGGGCACGCCCTCCTACTTTTGATGGTGCAAGAGGTGGCTTAGAGGCAAAGACCTGGCTACTGGATTTGGGTAGATGCTTCGCCATGCACCCTTATGGTAGCAATACTCGTGCGAGATGCGCTATTATACATTTGAGAGGATTCGCCTCTACTTGGTGGCGCCTGGAGGAGCAGAAGCTCCACTTAGATATTGGGTCAGTGTCTTGGGAGATGTTCCTAGAGAGGTTTAGACCACGGTTCCTATCGGAACACTGGAGGCAGCGACGGGCTGACGAGTTCCATGATCTACGTTAGTTGGCTCTATCTGTAGAGCAATATGAATGTAGATTCTATGAACTCAAGCAGTATGTAGGTATTGGCGATGATGAGCCTATGCTTGTACAACACTTCATCAGGGGTTTAAACGTCTGCATTAGTGGTGGAGTCAGAGTCTTTGAGCCAAAGACTATGGAAGTTGTTGTGGAGAAGGCTCGAATAGTGGAAGAGAATCTGGTTATGGCGTTAGGTGGTCACACATGAGTACATATTGGTAGTGCTCCTGCAATAGGTTTTACTCCACGGGGTGGACAGGCACAGACAGGAGGTTCCTCTAGGAACCAATAGACACCCTCTAAGGGTGGGCAGCAACAGCAACAATGAACACCTCAAAAGAATAATAATCCACAACCACAACAAGGTAATAGTCCACAAACAGGAAAGGGTCGCAACTGGTGGCACAACAAGCGCAATAGGTAGGATCAGCCTGTGCAAAGTGCTCAGTCTACTGTCAGTAGGGGTAGTTTCCAGCAATCCAATGGACCTTCGAGTGGCAGAGGATTCGGTAGAGGCACAGGTTGTTACTCATGTGGACAGCAGGGACACATTGCTAGGCAGTGTCCGATGAGAGGTTCTACTAGTTTTGGGCCTCAACCTACAGTTTCAGAGCCTACAGTGGGTGATGCAGGACGATAACATACAATATATGTTGCGGTTAATGACCGCCAAGCCGATCACCAGAACACAGTGGTCGAGACTTCAGGTAAGTTACATGGTGTTAGTGTTTCTATTCTTTTTGATTCCGGAGCTACCGACTCCTTTATTTCACCGACCATCATTGACCGATGTGGTCTTGTGGCGATAAAGGAAGGCGGTAAGTGGCAGGTTGAATTCACCTCTGGGGTGAAAGTAGTAGTAGAGAACCTTGTACATAATTGTGAACTTAAAATTGGTACGTTAACTACCTTAGTAGATTTATATGTTACTCCTTTAGGATCGTATGACATAGTTTTAGGTATGGATTGGCTAGCATCTCATCATGTTGTGATTGACTGTCGACTTAAGACAGTTATTTGCATTAATGATTTAGGTGCGAAAGTGGAAATCATAGGTGTTCAAAGACCTATCTCTTTGCGGATGATATTTGCTATGCAATTAAAGAGATGTCTTCGTCAAGGATGTCAACTATTTGCAACAACAGTTACTAATTTGGAAGAAGGGGAGAGTCGAGAGGTATCTCTTAATGATCATCCTATTCTTAGGGAATTCGCTGACGTGTTTCCTGATGATATACCTGGAATGCCACCGAAGAGAGATATTGATTTTAGAGTTGACCTAGTTCCTGGAGCTGAGCCTATATCTAGAGCTCCATATAGAATGACGACTCAAGAGTTAGAGGAACTTTGTATCCAGTTAGAGGAACTATTAGAAAGGGGGTTCATTCATCCAAGTGTGTCTCCATGGGGAGCGCCTGTTATCTTCGTAAAGAAGAAGGATGGGTCACTTAGACTGTGCATTGACTATCGTCAATTGAACAAGGTTACGATTAAGAATTGTTATCCTTTGCCTAGAATCGATGATCTTTTTTATCAAATCAAGGGAGCTAATGTGTTCTCTAAAATCGATTTGAAATCTAGTTACCATCAATTGCGAATAGCTGAAGCAGACATTCATAAAACTGCATTTCGTACTCGTTATGGGCACTACGAATTCACAGTAGTACCGTTTGGGATAACGAATGCACCATCTGTATTCATGAGTTTAATGAATGGTGTATTTCATACATACCTTGATTGCTTTGTCCTTGTATTTCTTGATGATATTTTAATCTATTCAAAAAACATGAAGGAACATGAAGAACACTTGAGACAGGTATTGCAATGTTTAAGGAAAAATCAATTGTATGCGAACCTGAAGAAGTGTGGCTTCTTTCAAACTGAAGTAAAATACCTTGGACATGTGATATCTGGAAAAGGTATTGTTGTGGATCCTTCAAAGATTCAAGCTATTGTAGATTGGCCCGTGCCTACTAATGTAGGTGAAGTGCGTAGTTTTATGGGTCTAGCTGGTTATTATAGGCGGTTTGTTGAGGGATTTTCTAGAATTGGTCATCCTATTACTTCTCTTCAGAGAAAAGGGAAGAAGTTTGTTTGGACAGAGCAGTGTCAGTTGGCTTTTCAGACACTTAAAGAAAAGTTGACTAATGTGCCTATACTGATTGTTCCTAATCCTACTAAGGATTTTGTATTTTGCACTGATGCATCCTTAGAGGGCTTGGGAGCAGTTCTGATGCAAGATGGGCGTGTGATTGCTTATGAGTCTCGCAAACTCAAAGATCATGAATTAAACTATCCCACGCATGATTTAGAACTAGCTGCAGTAGTGCATGCATTAGTTCGGTGGAGGCATTTCTTATTAGGTCATCGTTTCGAACTTCACACTGATCACCGTAGTCTACAATATATTTTTACGCAACCCAACTTGAATGCTAGGCAGAGACGGTGGATGGAGTTTTTGTGTGAGTATGATTTTGAAGTGAAATATGTTCAAGGAAAAGAGAACGTAGTGGCTGACGCTCTTAGTCGTCGTCATGAGATCTCTGCTACTACTCTTGAAGTAGATTTGAGAGGTCAAATACTAGCAGCACTTCCTATTGATAGATTATATCAGGAAGTAAGGTTAGAGATTGAATCTGGTAGACCTTTAGGAGGTCGATTTGCAGGGTATGTCCTAGAACTGGATGGTATATTACGACATTTAGGTCGTATTTATGTACCACATTTTGAGGGTCTTCGTACATTAATTATGACTGAAGCTCATTGAGCTCCATACTCAGCTCATCCAGGTGTTAAGAAAATGCATGCCAATCTTTGGCAATTGTATTTCTGGCCTAGTATGAAACGTGATATTACTGATTATGTATCGAGATGTCTTGAATGCCAGCGAGTCAAAGCTGAGCATCAACATCCTGTTGGATTATTACAGCCACATCTCATTCCTGAATGGAAATGGGATATTATATCCGTTGACTTTATTGTAGGGTTACCTACGTCATCACGTCAACATGATGCCATTATGGTAACTATTAACCGATTGACTAAAGTAGCTTATTTTTCACCAGTATGATCATCTTACAATGCTTCATCCGTAACTAGGATATTTATGGAGGACATAGTTAGATTGCATGGGATTCCTCGTAGGATTATTTCTAATAGAGATCTCGTATTCACTTCAGCCCTATGGACTTCATTACAACATGCTTTAGGTACGCAGTTGAACTTTAGTTCAGTGTATCATCCTCAAACCGATGGACAAATGGAAAAAGTTAACCAAATATTAGAGGATATGCTTAGGATGTACGTAATGGACCAACAATCACATTGGGAGGATTATCTGTATTTAGTAGAATTTTCTTACAATAACAGATATCAGAGTTCCATAGGTATGCCACCATTTCAGGCATTATACGGTCGTCCTTTTCGAACTCCACTAAGTTGAGATCGACTTGAGGATAGAGTATTACTTGGTCCTAAGATGCTTCGAGACATGGAGCAACAGGTTGACCGTATTAGAGAACATTTGATAGCAGCACAGGATAGGCAAAAGAAGTATGCCGATGTGCATAGAATAGACCGACGGTTTGCAGTTGGTGATAGAGTGTTTCTTCGAGTGTGACCGCGAAAGAGTCCAATCTGTTATGGAAGGTCGTCCTTTGTCGATGTCCAATGGGATCCTAGCCATGAGGCTTCTGCTAGCTTTTATCCCTATTCGTAGGCTTTCAGGAGCAAGCCTGATCCTAGGGGGGGAGGATGTAGTACCCCTCCATTTATGCTTATGTTTTTTGTTGCATGTTTTCATACTGTTAGACTTTGGTACTTTGGTTTGGATATTTTGTTCGCTGATTTTGAGCGACAGTGGATTCACTTTGTGACATGATGATACATTGTATTGCAATATTTGATTTCTGACATGCTTTGATATAGCGTAGATGTTTTCCTTCAGATGATTATTGCTATGTATATGATTATGATGGACTAACTGTTATTTAATTCGTCAGTCTGATGTGACGTGTATTGGTGTGGAGAACGGAATCGCATCACTCGCTTGCAAGTGCCCTGTGATGTCCGTTATTTTCTCCACACGGTGTGCCTGTATTATGGATTATATATATATGCATGTTATTGGTTTGATTGCAGGATTGTAGGTACATGACACCGACTCCACCTGATTATTCAGGTCTGAGTGTGTAAGACTCAACGGAAATTTTGATGGGGAGGTAGTAGCATGGTTCATCCTAGCCTAGTCTTTAACCTGGTCATAGTACATCGTCAGTTTAGTTTGGAGTTTTAGATTGTCTTGTCTTTTCCTGTTTGGATTAATTGCTTGAAAGGTAAATTTTGTTAATTTTAATGATAGTTTATTATTTCTTAATTTACTGTTATTTAAATTAATTTTTAAATGTTAAAATAAGGTTTTACATTTTATTTAATTAATTAATTAGTTTGTTTGGTTAAATAATTTGATCCTAAAAGATTAAATTTATTTAATTAAATAAATTAATTAATTAAATTAAAATTGTTTTAAATGTGTGTGAATAAATTTAAATAAAATTGGAAATTAATTGTTATTTGGAAATGGCATTTTAATTATTAAATAAATTTTGCAATTTGAAAATTGATTTTTAAAAAATAAATAAAACGCATGCAATCTTGAAAGGAAAGATTGTCGGGAAGTTGTTGGAAGATTTTTATTCTTCTCGACAAGTGTGCCAGTTTAATTTATTGCAATTTGTTGAGGAAATTCTCGGAGGATATCTGGGATCTGGGAAATACAGAAGGGTTATCAATTTTCTTCACGGGAAATGAAAGAATAGCTTGCTGTTTAAAAATTATTTTTAGAGAATTTGTGATTTCCTCTGTATGTTGTATTTTTGTGGAAGATCCCTTTGGTTGGAAGTTCTTGGTGGTTGGTTCTAGATTCTTTTGGATTTGGTATTTTGGAGAAGCTTGGAGGATTGCATTCTACAGGCTATAGAGGCTCTCATCTATAGACAATTTTCAAGTTACAGGTATTTTCCTTTGTTTTAATTTGTTTCCTTTAGAAAAAGAATGTTTGAGAAAATATTTGTTGTGTGATTCCTGTATATCTTCTCGGTGAATTTTGTAGAGATTTAGTTAATATAGTTGAAAATTCTCAAAGGAAATAGGAAAGACCTTGAAGAATTTTAAATGAGGCTTCCTGTAAAAATTTTGTTACGGGTTTCTGTAGAAAAGATTTTGATATTTTTAGTTGAGAATTTGTTGTGTATTTAATTGAAAATTCTTTGAGAAATAAAATGTTAAATGGATAAAATTCTCATTTTTTCTGTAGAAAAACCCCATGTAAAGTATTTGTTTAATCACAGTATTTTAATTACTATAGATATATATATATATATATATATGTATATATATATGTATGTATATATATATATGTTTATGTATATATATGTATATATATATATATGTGTGTATATATATATATATATATATATATCTTATATGAAGAATATTTATGAAATTTTATACCAAACTGTGAAATTGTATGCGGACTTTCATAGAAATTCGTGCGGAATTTATTTTCGAAAATGCTGAATAGTGTATGAAATTCGTAGAAAATCGTTTTTTTTTTTAAATATAAATTTTATTGTTTATGGGGAGGGCCGAAACCCTCCCCTCACCATATGTGGTGGGCGCAACCCTGGTAAGGGCTGCGACCTCCCCAATAGGGAGGCCATAGTAGGGGTTGCGGCCAATGTTAGTTTTAATATATTTAAATGTAATAAATGGAAACTCTGCGTTATGTTTAAAAAAAATCAATTTTTTTTTATTCTTTTATATTATATATATATATATATTATATTTATATATTAATTGGAATAAATATAATAATTAACATATTTATATTTATATATAAACACATATGTATATATGTTTGTATATAAATATTTTTAAGATTTTTGATTTATTAAATTAGAAAAATAATTTTGATATTTTAAAAAAAAATTGCATGTGGAATTTAAGATTGAGAAAATATAGAATATACTTTAATGTGAATTTGAGAAAATCAAGAGAATAGATTAAATGAAACAATTACTTTTATTGTTTTCAAAATAGATCTTTTATTAAGTTGATTTATATTCATGTTGTTTTCAAACTGATTCAAGTGGATTTAGTAAATCTGAATAGTAGACATTTTTTTTTTTTTCCTGATTTGCTTTAAAATGTGTTTCCTTTTTATTGGGAAAATTGGGCATGTCGTAGTTGTACAAGTCTTCAAGTCAAATTGTAAAACGTGGGAATTGTGATTGTTTATGTAGAGTTCTTGTGTTAACTAAGGTTGTGTACATGGTTTTGCATGGTGGTTTGACACCTGAGTTTGTGAACATAGACTTGATGTTCGTTATGAATATGGCAGTATTATATGTTGTATGTTTGTACACCTTGTCTACCTTAGTCAAGAAAACTTAGTATACCTTTGTTATGTTTAGGGGAGTGGCTCTGTGTGAGGGACGACACACAAAGTGGTGTCAGGGTAACTTACAAAGAGTTAGTAAGTCAGTGATAACTAAACAACACAGTAGTTAGATTAAAATCCTTAATAAGATTAATATGCCTCACTTATGGACTCTTGAGCTATTTTAGTCTTGAGTATAAGATGAGA
Source organism: Sequoia sempervirens (assembly GCA_007258455.2). Taxonomy (NCBI): domain Eukaryota; kingdom Viridiplantae; phylum Streptophyta; class Pinopsida; order Cupressales; family Cupressaceae; genus Sequoia; species Sequoia sempervirens. The sequence goes on from VDFB02271358.1 coordinate 967,842,525, forward strand.
AGGCCTGGAATGGCAAATCGATATCTTGTTACCTTAAAAGATATTCGATTCCGCAATAGTTTGCAAACAGGGTTGGGTTTCGTAAGAGGTTACCAGGATAACCCAAGTTGGGGGTCGGAACCTAGGAAGAAACACCAGGGTAACCTTTGCAACATTGTGATGACACTCCACCTAAAATAATAGTTTACCTTGTGTACTTAGCACATTTGATTGTCTTAAATCTAGAAGCAATGTAACCATCAGTTAGTTATGTACTAGTGTCTAGGGTTAATAGGTTATGTCTAGGTAACCATATTACTATCTCCTAGCACGAGGGGTGGACCTACGGGTACCACATGGTTGGGTGGAACATGCACCTTACTCTGTTGGGTCCCCAGTTTATGATCATGGGAACGAGAGCTTCAAGGATGGAGAGCTCGTACTTGGATACATATGTGTACTTTCTTTATTACATTATTTGAAAACTTGTATTGTGAAACTTCCCTCAATTGATTATGAGGTGAACATTTGTAAATGTAAATTGTAACTATTATTTGATCTACCTCATCAGATGAATGAGTATTGTAATATCATATCAAATGCAATGTAAGAAATCATAATTGTATTTAATACTATCTTGCATGGAATTTAAAATGTTATGCAATGTTTATTTTTAAGTTTATGAGTAATTAAATATATGCAATGCGAAATACTAAAGTTGTCTATGGAAACTCAAGTAGTGTAACATCGCGTAACTTAGTGAATGTATGCAACTAATTAACTTTATATTATTACTTTAAAAAAAAAATTATTTCACTTTTATACATAATTGCAACATTCCTTAGGTTATAAGACGGGGCATTACACAACAGGACCCGACATGTGTCACAAATTTGAGATGGTTTATATGAAGCAGAGATGTTATGTTGAAAGTTTATAATAAGAAATAGCATGTTAGGGTAAGATTGAAATAAGTAGTTGAATTGCTTGTTAGCAATTCAGCATACTCTCAAATATTCACAAAGAGACATAGACAAATGGGGTTACCACTGAATGGTTAAAGGAATTTAGAATTCTGAAGAAATTGCTTTAATGGATGATACCAATATAAGTAACAAAATTGAGGGTTTGCACTATTACAGTTTACAACACAACAAGATGTTATGAATGCATTCAAGGATTGGTAGAAATGAGTCACTATATTTTGTTGTGATAGGAATGCAAAGGTAATATTTGCAATAACTTCTTGTTGAATTAAGAGGAAACATGTGGAGGAGCTAAATGATCTAAGACTGAAATTTGAAATCAGCACCATCATCCCCAGGAAAGGAGTGGAAATTTACTTGTTACTTGGAGATGACACATTAGCAAATACCCTTACAAGTTATTTTTCTTGTAGCATTTTCATCTGGTCCAAATTCCAAGGTTGGTTGTTTCAACATTATTGAATGATTTATTTGATGTTGAAGAAGTGAAGTTTCAATATTGGTGGGTGAGATGTGCATGGCTAAATATATTCCTACTTTGGAAGAAAACATAAAAACTCAGTCGTTAGATACAATGATATTAGCCAAATTTGTGAAGAAAATTTGTTGAAACTTTAGTCCCACACTTTGGCTGGCCATTGTAGGTAGAGACGGTGTTTTGTAGAGGGGTATCTCTCCTTGCTGCAACGGGATCCTTCACCTCTTTGTTACATTTCATCTTACCAATCCATTTTCCTAAACAACAACCAACCTTGAAATTTCAAATCTCCTAGCATTTTGATTCACAAGTAATGCTAGTTATATCCCACTCCTATGATGATTATCCATGGAGTCCAATTGGAATGCATACATCAAATATTCTCTGTGCAGCATGGAAATTCTTCCGATGATTTGAAGAAGGTAGTGTTTTACTCGAGTTACCATGGGATAAAGTCATAACACTATCTAATCTTGTTAGGTTGTTTGAATAGCTACAAAATATTGAAAAGTTATGTTGATCTATGGTTGCAGCTCAGGGTTGTGGAATGCACGTCAGGTGGAAAAATACTCACCAAATGCCTCTCATATTATGCGTAGCATGGAAAAAAAATATTAAGGAAGGCTCAAGGGTTTTGGGAGTGCTTGAGTAGAGGATCCAAAAGTAGGGCACCATCACAAACAAGGCATGCAAGTTGGTTTGGAATTTTTTTTAAACAAATGTAATCTCATGGATTGCCTTAATGGCATTGTAATAGGATACAACGAATGGATTTGTTGAAAAGGCTTTAGAAAATTTTAAGAAAATGAAATTGGCATATGTATTTCCATCTTGTAAGCCTATGCTAGATGAAGAAGGAGGGGCAGTGACTAGATCAAGATGCCATGCCATTTGAAAGGAGGAATCAATACATGTGTACAAGCAGCTGCTATAGGAAACATTTGAAGCCTGGGTAAGGGATGATCAAACCAATGGATGGGATGAGTTTGATACACCAAAGGAGGAATCAGTGGATGCAAAGCATCGAGGTTAGTTTGTGCAGCCATGCTATTAATGAGAAGGATCGAAGTAATCCTACAAGTGAAGCCGCTAAAACAGAGAACGAAGCAACCAAATGGATGAGAGCTAGGGTTTTCTTTTGCCCTGTCACCCATCACATGTTTGGGTTATGTTTCCATGAATGAACTCATGATACACTATGGGTGAGCAATGATTTGCATCATTCATTGGGATTTTATTTCTTTATTTTCCCATTCAACACACAATGCACTCTGGGTGAGCGATGAAAAGATGGGACCAGGAAATTTTCTAAAGGGAAAATAATTAAAGTTTTTATGTTGTCGGATAAAAGGTGGCTTCGATTTTAAAAGAAAAATTTTATGAGGCGTAAGGTGAAGTATAATGGATGTGGGTAATTCTATTCTAAATGGTGGTAATTGATGGCTTTGAAAAGATAAGTAAATGTCTAAGTAATTATTTCACTTGAGGGACATTTTAAATGCTTCCATCAAAAATGTGGACAAAAAGTGGTGAGGATGGGAAATAGATAAAAAAATTATCCAATAAATATTTTAAAAGTCCCCACCAGTTAAAATGCCAGGTAAATGTGAGAAGATAAAAGTGGCATGAGGAGGTGATTTATAAAGTGAATTTATTATTCATTTTATAAATAATTATTTTATTGGTTGAAGATGAAATATGACAGCAAGAACAAAGAAATAAATAGAGGTTGGAGTTGAGTGAAATATTTTCATAGGAAATTTGATTTTTAACTATGGGGTAATTAATTTCTACAAGTGAAGGCTTTTCATGGGGAGTCTTTTCTATTGCAAACAAGAGGCAGAACTTTTTGGCGGGAAAATGGAAGTGCAAATTTAACTACTTGGGGATGAAATGTAATTGAAATTTATTCTAAATTGCAAGGAAAATGAAATGCAACTTTCCAATAGCCTAAACCTTTTTTTCTCCTTAGATAATATAAAAGGAAGTCAAGGCTATTGTAAAGAGGTCTTTTGTCAAATTCTAGATATGAAAAATGCATAGTGAGAACACAAAAATGCATTCTGAGTCTGTAGCTTAGGCTTTGGGTTAGATGAGTAAATTTTGTCAATTATATGGATTCTAAGCATACCTGAATATAAATGCCAATCTCTCAAGCCAGTTGTCTCTCCATTTTGATATTGTGCATGAATTATTAATGAATTTAGATCAAGGATCTATTCATTAATTGTCTTAGTCTCTCACTCTAACATATGATTTAATTGCTTCTCTGATCTAATGGATGAGTTAAGTGCTTTAGTTAAGTCATTGATTCATGATTGTGACATTTGGATTTGGTAAGTAGTCACAGGAGTTTTGGTGTTAATTTATAAATTGTAAGGCAATTGCAAAGATTATGGATTTTTAGGATTAAATTTGCTTTGTAGTTAAGTTTGCTTTATTTTGACTCCATGCCCTAAGATATGGCGCTAATCTTAAGGTGTTGAATGCATTTCTTGTGCTTCTTATCTTTGATTGGAGAGAATAATTCATAAATATACATTCCAATTGACCTACCTTTGTTTTATGAGAATTGTCAACTTTTAGTTGTTTAATCTTTGAAGGAATTTCCAACTTCTTTAAAGATTTCATCTATTTAGCAATAAATGAGAATTTATCTACTTAATATGCAATGTATGTGGAAGTATTGTGAAGGAGTATTATAAATACATTATGGGATCACCCTTTCAGGTTTTGCAGAGCCTGAAGTGCAGGAGGAAAGCTAAATTGTTTTCTCTCGTTCGTTGGCCCACCCTCTTTAAGGTTGCTGACTACTGGAATTGAAAAATCCATAGGCTTCCTTGAAGATTTGGTTGGTATTTAAAAGAGCCAACATATCCATAGGCTTCCTTGAGGATCATCTTGATCTTCTAGAAGACCCGTGTTCTACAAAAAAAATTAAAATTAAAATGAAAAGTTATTATTTATTTCATACAATAATTTTTTTTTGTTATATATCCAATATTACAACATATGAGATGAAACCATAATCATATTACATCATATCAAAGTGCACATACCACAATAAAATTTCAAAAAAATTACAGCTAATATGTGATTCCAATGATGTAAAACATGTAACAATTCTAATAAACATTAGTAAAGATCATAAAAAAAAATTGTTATAAAATTTATCAACTATAAATTCTATTACATAACCTTGTGCCATAGAAAAATGGACCCTTTGCTTGATATGGATTATTTCATGATTAAATTGACTAAAACAAGGTCTTAATCTAGTGTTGTGAAGTATTTTATGCATCCACACTAGGTCTTGGACCCTTGCAAATCAAATAAAATGCTTTTAATGATGTCTTGTGAAGATGTTGTGAAGTGTTGTAAGACATTTCTACATTCTTCTAGACTCTTTTATTATAATTCATATAAATATTCCTTTTTATTCATTATTAAGTCATATTTTGAAGTGTTGTAAAGTCTTATAACAAACTTTCATTCTCTCCTAGGCACATCTCCTTATTTACACCTTTCTTATGACTTATTTGACCCCTTTATGCCCTCACATAACTTAATTTAGTGTATTTTTGAATGTAAACCTGACAAAAAATATTAAATGCAAGTTAATTCCTGACACCCACTTTTGAGTCCAAGGTGGGACCCATTTGCCATGGGTGGCGAATGAGTCCTTCTTGGTTCTAATTTCAAAATATTTTTAAATTCCTTTCAGGTTTTTATTTAAAAATCACTTCATGTCGGCCTATGATGAGGTATGAATGGGTACTAAGGCACAATTGTCTATAAATAAGTGTTTTTATCCTAATTTTACATCTATCCATCCCTCCCATCAATTCAATGTCTAAAAAATCATTCTTACATCTCTCATCATCAATTCATCATCTATCTTCTCAACCCAATCAAGCAACTTAGGTTTCAAGGCATTAAAGGGTCAATTTTCAGACTTTCAAGGGTTGAATCTTCATGTATTGTTGCAAAAATTCAAGATAAAATCATCATGACAAGGTAATCACTTCCATTTTGCATGCTTCATTCCATTATTTCATCATTTTGGTTTAATTACCTAAACAGGGTTTGACCAAGGCAAACCCCCATGCCTTAACAATCAACATTTATTTTCTCCTTCTTGTGTGTTTGCAGATTTAGGTCCTTTGGAAGCTTGGAAATCATTGGAGATCAAGTTGAAAATTCATTCAAGTCTTCTTCTCTTCATTCAAGTGAAATCATCAACAAAGAGTCACTTTCAAACCTGGATCTAATAGTTTCAGAAGCGAAGACCTATAGGAGACAGAATTGCAGATCTAACTCCACAAAATCTTCCTCTGATTCTACAGATTTCTATAGGTGGACTGATTTTCCACCCATGGAAAATGAGTCCCACCTATAGGCCTGAAAATTAATTTTCTCATATTTCAGCTCCCAACAGTCAAAAATAGGTTTCCAGAAGATTTCACCAGCAATTGGATTGATTCACCATGCATGGCGAATGAGTCCCAGTGGCCATTAACAGAAGTTTCTAAAACATTCCAGAATATTCCAGTGACATCATTCTGCCTCCAAGTGCACTTTGATTCCATCCATCTCTTTTTGTTCTGCATATATTATTCATTTGATTCATTTTATCAATACACAATGTGTTTTCAAACAACATGCATTTCATTAGTTTTGCAATCATAATTAGTCAAATAGATCATCCAATTGCACTTAGGTCAATCCATTTACATCACATCACATCACACACATCCCTACTTTGAACAAACTAGTTAGTATTTTTGGATCTAATCTCTCTCATTTGGGTGAAAAACCCTATAAGAGTTAGAGAGTCCATTAGGTCCAAAAATCTACGGTTCATTTTGGTGAACCTGACTCTTCGAATACTTCTATTTTTTTATTTTGTGTCTTTTTTCATAGATCTAGCCTTGCATTCATTTTGCATTAGGATTTGCATGCTAGACTTTAAAATTTGCATTCATAAAAAGTGCATTCAGGTTGCATTTGTTGCATCTAAGTTCATTTAGATTTCTTGAAATTCTGCATTTTTTATTTAGGTATGTGTATTGGCTCTCAGAATTCCTAAAAATAAGTCTGAAATTTCTAAAAAAATTGAAAAAGTCTAGACTGGGACTCATTCGCCACCTTGGGCGAATCAGTCCCTTCTGACCCATGAACCTATAGAAGTTGAAAAACCAACTTCATAATCCCCAAGAATCACCTACAAGCAATCACCTATCACATGCAACGGATATTTAGAACAAAAAAGAAGAGATGTTCTATAAACCCTCAGAAAAATATGTGCAAGAAAAAAACTAGAATAATGATTATTGAAAGTAATTATTTTACAAATAATACAAAAGCCTTCAAAAAGGAAATCATGCAAAAAATCAAGACATGCACAACCCTAATCTTATCTTGAGCAAAAAGATAGCTCAACTAGATAAGGATAACAATTATCCTAGGAATTAAAAAATGCCTAAGTAAACTTATGCTAAAGTGTAATTAAATAATTAATTACACCAACACCCCCCCATAAGTGCAACTTAGGGAGAATCAAATTATTATGCAAGAGATGAGTCCCGACAACAAGGCCTGATCAAGTACCCATTTACAAATGCAATGGAAACTAAATCAAACGAGGCAAAGGATGAAACCACACGGGAACAAAACTCCTCCCCAAAAATAGAATGCAAACTAACAACTAAGTGATGAAAGATGGAGGACTCCATAAGACCCCCCAAGGATACCATTCGTCACAAAGATACATGAAACAACCCCTCGATAAGAGAGGAAAGAAGAGACCACAGATCTCCCCTAGAATGAAGTAGCTCCAAAAGATCTGAAGAAACTTCATCTCCTGAAAGAAGTGAGAAGGAAGAGGCCGAATGAATGCAATCTCTAAAGGTGAAGTAGGTGTAGCCCAAGATGTCTCCACAAAAACAACCAACACTTTACAGAACTCAGAAATTTATTTTTAGGCTTCTGATTGGTGCTTTAACTTGTATATATCAGTCAATTACCTTTCTATAGGATGCATTTTGTTAAATTTAACTTTACTTAGCTCATTTCATGCATGGTTTCATTTCACTTTTTTCACTCACCACATTTCATTTTCAAGATCATTGCATTGTACTTTATTTCATTTTAACATATTTTCTTTGACAAGATGTGCTATTGCTTTGATTAAACATGGATTTAACATGCATAATACTGCCTTTTATGAGTTTCCTTTTGATAACCATAATAGAAACTTTAAGACACAATCCATTAGTTCAATCTTTAATCTTACATTTCCCATTGGTGAGAATGGTAATGTTGACAATCCTAACCCACATACTTGTTCTTCTTCCGATACCTCTCCTACTAGTGACAAAGGTATTTAGATGCAACAAGTTGCAAGCTTTGAAGGTAGTGATTGTCCATCTTCTTATTCCCCTTTGGATGACCTTACAAAACAAGAGCATGAAATCATAAACACATTCATAAATATCACCTTACCAAATCTCCATGGTCATGATACTCCATCTTGTTCATCTCCTAATACCCCTCCTCGATGTAAAGAGGATAGGTTGGTACTAGAAGGCATCCCTATTAACAGTCATGACACCCTTGATCCTCCCTTCCCTAATTTTCCTATCCTATGGGAGGATCTATTTGAAAACCATTGTGGTTCTTCTCTTGATGCCTCCTCCACTTGTGATGAAGCTTCTTTCCAAGACTCAAACTTAGATGAACATATTACAAGATCTCCTTGTAGGGTAGATAATATGGGACAAGATAATGAGACCTTGATGGTAGTTGATACTCACCTAGCACTCTCTCCTCCTTATTCCCCTCTTCATAATCCAATCATTGATAATTCCCCTATTTTCAATGAATATATTGTAGAAGAACCAAGCCTTACTTGTCAAGCACATGTGACCTTTTGTTCTCCTTCAAACTCTCCTCCTAGGGAGAATATCATGGCATTGGATTATGATACTTCTTATTTCCCTACTCATTTGATTCTTGATTTCCCTTACATTGAGATATCTCACAACAAGCCTACTGAGGACATGGATGCACAAGTGTCCATTGGATCCCCTTTAATCAATGAACCTCATACATATCCCATAAGACATCTTGATAATTACCTCATTCTTCACCACCCTTCATTCAACCCCAATAATCTCACATCATCCTTACAAACTTATGGTCTTGAATATCATCATTCACAAAATGTTCAAACTGTCATCTCACAAAATGCTCATGATTTGAATTTGTTAGATTTTGTATCCTCCTATGATGAAGAAGACAAAATCTTGCAATCTACAGAGTCTTGCATAGGTATGACCTCTATGCATGATTTATCTTTGACCCCAATAACACAATCATCCTCTTATCCTCTTAATCAAGAAGGTATCTTGACAAGACCTCTTCACGATAACTTGATCACTCTCCCTCCTCCAACTCATAGGAAATGTTATGACACGACCTCCTTTTGTGCCTATCATAGAGTTATTGGCCACACCACTAATGAATGTCATGCTCTGAGTCATAAAATACAACATTTTCAGTAGTTTGGTATGCTTCCCTATGCGGGCATCTAATTCCTTTAATTGCTATTACCTTTCACTCTAGCATACATTTCATCAATCCTTTCGGCTCACCTTTGTCCTACACTTAGTGTGGGAAAGTGGTTTTGTAGCCTTGGACCCTTGAATGTCACTTGTCATTTCCTTCTTTAGCTAGTCATTAAATTTTCATGAATACATATAAGAATAAGCTTGGGATGTGGACGACATGTCTTAAGTTGGCTCACATATGAAATACTTCTCTCTTTCATGACGCAGCTTCTCGAAAACATATGACTTGGCATAGGGCTTTTTGTGTAAGCTCTCATGTTTTCCTCTTTATTTTCTTCTACTTTAAAGCAATTGCTCATAGCAATGGTGTTAGCAACCACTTTAAAGTGGGGGCATTCATCACCACTCACATTTCATTGTGTGATTTTATTTTTCTTATGATTCCCTCTCTTGGAAGCATTAGGTACAATGTTGCCCGTGATGAGATTATCCTCTCTTGGAGACATTGAACATGATGTTCCCTAAGATGAGACAATTGCACGAATCAAACAAAATCCCTTTGAATATCATTTTCTTTACATTCCTTTACATTTTCTTAACATATTTTGCATTTTATTTTTGCCATCTTGCATAACGCAACTTGCATGACTGTGGTACTTTTACTTTTTAGAATTTATCATTTTGTGGCACCTTGTTAAAGTTATCAAATAGGTATAGCTTTAACATGGTTGAGTAGGAAGCCCAACTAGCAGCATGATTTTTCCCCATAGCCACTTTTGTATTTTGTGAGTACATACCAACTAGCGTATGTTTCTCACCTTTTTCTTTTTCTTTTGGGCCTTCTCACCCCGCGAACAACTAGTTTTGTGGCCCTAGAGTGAGTACATCTTTTTCATATTTTCTCTCTTTCCTCCTTTCCTTTGCATGATTTTGTATCTTGGGGGCTTGGCATACATGTGGATCTCTCTTGACTATCTATTTTAGTGTAGGAAGCAAGTTCATCCTCTCACTAAAGTGGGGGCTAAATGTGTTGTAGAAAAATGGACCCTTTGCTTGATATGGATTACTTCATGATTAAATTGACTAAAACAAGGTCTTAATCTATTGTTGTGAAGTATTTTATGCATCCACACTAGGTCTTAGACCCTTGTAAATCAAATAAAATGCTTTTAATGATGTCTTGTGAAGATGTTGTGAAGTGTTGTAAGACATTTCTACATTCTTCTAGACTCTTTTTATTATAATTCATATAAATATTCCTTTTTATTCATTATTAAGTCCTATTTTGAAGTGTTGTAAAGTCTTATAACAAACTTTAACGCTCTCCTACACACATCCCCTTATTTATACCTTTCTTATGACTTATTTGACCCCTTTATGCCCTCACATGACTTAATTTAGTGTATTTTTGAATGTAAACCCGACAAACAATATTAAATGCAAGTTAATTCCCGACACCCACTTTTGAGTCCAAGGTGGGGCCCATTCGCCATTGGTGGTGAATGAGTCCTTCTTGGCTATAATTTCAAAATATTTTTAAATTTCTTCCAGGTTTTTAGTTAAAAATCACTTCATGTCAGCCTGTGATGAGCTATGAACGGGTACTAAGGCACAATTATCTATAAATAAGTGTTTTTATCCTCATTTTACATCTATCCATCCCTCTCATCAATCCAACATATAACAACTCATTCTTACATCTCTCATCATCAATTCATCATCTATCTTCTCAACCCAATCAAGCAACTTAGGTTTCAAGGCATTAAAAGGTCAATTTTCAGACTTTCAAGGGCTGAATCTTCATGTATTGTTGTAGACTTTCAAGATCAAATCATCATGACAAGGTAATCACTTCCATTTTGCATGCTTCATTCCATTATTTCATCATTTTGGTTTAATAACCTAAATGGGGTTTGACCAAGGCAAACCCCCATGCCTTAACAATCAACATTTATTTTCTCCTTCTTGTGTGTTTATAGATTTAGGTCCTTTGGAAGATTGGAAATCATTGGAGATCAAGTTGAAAAGTCATTCAAGTCTTCTTCTCTTCATTCAAGTCAAATCATCAACAAAAATTCACTTTCAAACCCAGATCTAATAGTTTCAAAAGCGGAAACCTGTAGGAGACAGAATTGCAAATCTAACTCCACAAAATCTTCCTTTGATTCTCCAGATTTATGTAGGTGGACTGATTTTCCACCCATGGCAAATGAGTCCCACCTATAGGCCTGAAAATTTATTTTCTCATATTTCAACTCCCGACAGTCAGAAACAGGTTTCTGGAAGATTTCACCAGCAACATGATTGATTCGCCATGCATGGTGAATGAGTCCCAGTGGTCATTAACAAAAGTTTCTAAAACATTCTAGAATATTCCAATGATATCATTATTCCTTCAAGTGCACTCTGATTCCATCCATCTCTTTCTGTTCTGCATATCTTATTCATTTGATTTATTTCATCAATACACAATGTGTTTTCAAACAACATGCATTTCATTAGTTTTGCATTCATAATTAGTCAAATAGATCATCCAATTCCACTTAGATCATTCCATTTACATCACATCACCCACATCCCTACTTTGAATGAACTAGTTAGTATTTTTGGATCTAATCTCTCTCCTTTTGGGTGAAAAACCCTATAAGAGTTAGAGAGTCCATTGGGTCCAAAAATCTACGATTCAAACCTTAAGTTCCAACCCTCTACAAAAGAATGAGGAGACTGCAAGAAGTTTGATATAATGGGAATTGCTACAGGAGATGGACATGGCTCTTCCAAGCCATCCACTTAGATGGTTTCATACAAAAATGTGGATGATATCCCTATTTCTAGAGAGCTCATCATTCAGGTTGATACGAAAAATGATGTTGTTCTGGTATCCATATATGGCATCATGGTTCCATTTCATGTAGCCACCATCAAGAGTGTTACAAACCAACAAGATGGAGGGAGTTCTTATATAAGGATAATTTTTAATGTTCCAAGTATCGACTTTAATGCCAACTACATGCCAACATTGAAATTCCTTAGCAATATTTATGTTAAGGAAATTTCCTTTAGATCCAAGGATTCAAAGCACATCAATGATTTGGTACAAATGATTAATCCCACAAATGATCTATAGCAATGAAAGAGTTTGAAAAGGAAGAGAGAGCTACACTGGTGACTCAGGAGAAACTTCATCTTTCAAAAAAAACGGCAATTAGGCTTGTAGACTTGTGGATCAAGCCAGCTTTTGGTGGAAGACGAAGAAAGATGACTAGAACTTTGGAGGCCCACCATGATGCATTTCAATATTCAACCATGAGAGAAGAAGAGCTGATATCATGTATCAAAACATTAAGCATGCAATCTTCTAGCCAACAGAGAAGGAGATGATTACTTTGCTTCATTTTCATTTGCATAACCATATCATGGTGTGGGAACCAAGAAGACCAAGGATGTCCAGTTTTATGTGGAGGTAATGGATGTGGTCCAAAATTTAGGAGGGGCAAGAAGGTCAATGTATGATCCTGATGAAATTGAGGAAGAACAACAAGAGAGGGACATGAAAAATAAAATCAATGCATAGTTTCAAGGATTTGTCAAGTGAGTAAGAGAGCTATGGGAGCAACCTCATCTAAAATATTTTCAACTAGAGTTTGATATATCATTTAGAGAGCTTGGTTTTCATGGAGTTCCTTTAAAATCCTCTGCTTTTATTGTTCCTACGGTAAACTGTTTGGTAGATTTGGTGGAATTACCTTTCTTAGTAATCACTATTAGTGAGATTGAGATTGTTAATCAAGTAGGAAATAATTTCCTGTGGCAATGAAAGAGTCTGAAAAGGCAGAGAGAGCTACACTAGTGACTCGGGAGAAACTTCAACTTTCAAAAACAAAGGAAATTAGGTTGGTAGACTTGTGGATCACGACAACATTTGGTGGAAGAGGAAGAAATATGACTGGAACTCTGGAGGTCCACCATAATGCATTTCGGTATTAAACCATGAGAGTAGAAGAGAGATTTGATATCATGTATAAAAACATTAAGCATGCACTCTTCCAACCAGTGGTGAAGGAGATGATTAATTTGCTTCATTTTCATTTGCGTAACCATATCATGGCATGGGAACCAAGAAGACCAATGATGTCCAATTTTATGTGGAGGTAATGGATGTGGTCCAAACTTTAGGAGGGGAAAGAAGGTCAATGTATGATCCTGATGAAATTGAGGAAGAACAGCAAGAGAGGGACATGAAAAATAATATCAATGTAGAGTTTCAAGGATTTGTCAAGAGAGTAAGAGAGTTATGGGAGCAATCTCATTTAAAATATTTTGAACTAGAGTTTGATGTACCATTTAGAGAGCTTGGTTTTCATGGAGTTCCTTTCAAAACCTCTGCTTTTATTTTTCCTACCATAAACTGTTTGGTAGAGTTGGTGGAATTACCTTTCTTAGTAATCACTATTAGTGAGATTGAGATTGTTAATCAATTAGGTGCTAATTTCCTATAGCAATGAAAGAGTCTAAAAAGGTAGAGAGAGCTACACTGGTGACTCAATAGAAACTTCAGCTTTCAAAAACAAAGGCAATTAGGCTGGCAGACTTGTGGATCATGCCAGCATTTGGTGGAAGAGGAAGAAAGATGACTGGAACTCTAGAGTCCCACCATAATGGATTTCGGTATTCGACCATGAGAGAAGAAGAGAGAGTTGATATCATGTATCAAAAAATTAAGCATGCATTCTTCTAGCCAATGGAGAAGGAGATGATTACTTTGCTTCATTTTCATTTTCATAACCATATCATGGCATGGGAACCAAGAAGACCAAGAATGCCCAATTTTATGTGGAGGTAATGGATGTGGTCCAAAATTTAGGAGGGGAAAGAAGGTCAATGTATGATCCTAATGAAATTGAGGAAGAACAGTAAGAGAGGGACAGGAAAAATAATATCAATGCAGAGTTTCAAGGATTTATCAAGCGAGTAAGAGAGCTATGGGAGTAGCCTCATCTAAAATATGTTGAACTAGAGTTTGATGTACCATTTAGAGAGCTTGGTTTTCATGGAGTTCCTTTCAAATCCTTTGCTTTTATTGTTCCTATGGTAAACTGTTTGGTAGAGTTGGTGGAATTACCTTTCTTAGTAATCACTATTAGTGAGATTGAGATTGTTAATCAATTAGGTGTTAATTTCCTGTAGCAATGAAAAATTCTAAAGAGGTAGAGAGAGCTACATTGGTGACTCAAGAGAAACTTCAACTTTCACAAACAAAGGCAATTAAGTTGGTAGACTTGTGGATCAAGCCAACATTTGGTGAAAGAGGAAGAAAGATGACTGGAAATCTAGAGGCCCACCATAATGGATTTTGTTATTCAACCATGAGAGTAGAAGAGAGAGCTGATATCATGTATCAAAACATTAAGCATGCATTCTTCTAGCCAGTGGAGGAGATGATTACTTTGCTTCATTTTCATTTGCATAACCATATCATGGCGCGGGAACCAAGAAGACCAAGGATTTCCAGTTTTATGTGGAGGTAATGGATGTGGTCCAAACTTTAGGAGGGGAAAGAAGGTCAATGTATGATCCTAATGAAATTGAGGAAGATCAGCAAGAGAGAGACAGGAAAAATAATATCAATGCAGAGTTTCAGGGATTTTTCAAGTGAGTAAGAGAGCTATGGGAGAAGCCTCATCTAAAATATTTTGAACTAGAGTTTGATGTACCATTTAGAGAGCTTGGTTTTCATGGAGTTCCTTTCAAAGCTTATGCTTTTATTATTCCTATGGTAAACTATTTGGTAGAGTTGGTGGAATTACCTTTCTTAGTAATCACTATTAGTGAGATTGAGATTGTTAACCTTGAGAGAGTAGGATTTGGGAAAAAGGCATTTGATATGGCTATTGTTTTAAAATACTTCAAGAAAGATGTACTCCACATTGACGCCATTCCTCAATCTTCGCTTGATGGCATCAAGGAATGGTTGAACTCAATGGATATAAAGTATTATGAAAGCAAAATGAACTTGAACTGGTGGCCAATTTTGAAGACTAATACAGATGATCCAGATAAATTTATTGAAGATGGTGGTTGGGAAATTTTTATTATGGAAGCTAGTGATTCTAATTCTAATAATTTAGAAGAGTTAGATCAAGGATATGAACCCTCTGATGTAGAAGAGGAATCAGAATCATATGAGGAAGGTTCAAAACAAGAATCTCTTGTGGAGTTAGATGAGGACGAATAAGAAGAAGAATATTCTGAAGGGGAAGAAGGTAAAACATTGGATGAATTAGAATCCAAAGCCAGAAATGTAGAGAAGGAAAAAGGAGATGAGTCTGACAGTGAAGAGCAAAGGCGGTGATGAAAGGTAAAATCTACAGGGAAGTCTCGAGCACCTGATATTAGAGATTCAAGAGAAATTTCTGCCAAGAGGCATAAAGTCGGATGAATTGAGTTCATCTACATCCTTCTACTATTTATTTATGCACATAAATGGTTCAGATATTTATGAAAATGATGCATATATGTTAACTTGATCAATGTTGTTACTTTGGTAGTTTGACTTTTATGACAACCAGCCATTAGGCCATTCTATGCGGGAGTATGTTTGTGATTTTAGTTAGATTTTTTGGATAGCTCTACTTGGTGTTAAGGAGATTCCATTTATCTTTTGAATGTTAAGAATTCTAGTATTACACATTTCTCTATGTTGATCAGATCAGGTTACAGGTTTTTTACTGATGATTTCTTTATTTATGGAGTTTTCTTAACTTGGAAGACAGGAATTTACTTCCTTTTTTAAATTAGATGGAAAAATTAAGTGGTTGGTTAGCTATGCCAAGTGAAGTAGACTACAACGATGTGTTAGATCTATAGGATTCCTACCAAGATGCATCAAAATATTCTTACATGTTAAAATAATGGAAGCATCGTGAGGAAGGATGGAAAAGATGCATATGGATCACTTAGTAGAATGACAACATGAATTCAAGGAAGCACTCTTTATGATACCATATTTGAGAGAAAAGAAGATAAATCAAATCAACATGGGACTAAGTTACTCAAATGATACAACTCATAACTTAAATGAGGACACTTAAGAGATATTAAAAGAAAATTGTCATTAATTAAAAGATGTGATGAAAATAAGGCATGAATGTCACCCACTACCCTTTAAGGAAAACATTTTTTTTTCCTCAACATGAAATAATGGGACAATTGAGTGGGATCTAGGGCCAACAGAGGAGCACCTTAGAACTCATCCTACACATCAATAAACAACTCAACACAAGAAATGAAAACTGACATATTAACACAACAATATTCAACTAAATTATTGAAAGTCAACTATTGATACCTCGTTCTCCATCCAGATTAAAAAATCAGCCCACTTTTTGCTTTGTAACTTTTCCTTTTCAAATTGCTTTCGATGTTGGCCATACTTCTCCTCTTGTCAAAACATGGAACATGGATTAGTCAAACTAATTAATATGCAATCATTTACTTTTTCCTAGGAAATTAAAAAAAATATCATTTAACATATTAAATAAACTTACAAATTTATAGATCAAGGCCTGTAAACCTTTCTGGCCACTATGATGTGTGATATGAAGTTTTTGAAGCCTAGCCTTGGAGGCCTTGTCCTAAAACATATACTAATTCAATTTAACTATGCACACATAAAATTTAAAAATAGTTTAATAAATTTTATATAATCTTATGAGAAAATTCAAATACCTGCGTACTCTCCTCACTGGACTTCCTTCTTGCATTGGACTTCTCATATGCTTTTACAAGCTCTTTCCATACTTTGACACTTACATCAATTGGCCTTTTTTTGAGCCTTAGCATGGGAGAGATTTTTTTATCTTCTTTGTTTGGTTGCACCGAAATCTCTTGTAATTTTGAGACATTCATAGCTTTACCTTCTTCATAGACCAACCTATGCCAAATTCAGTCTCCATGTCATTGATAACTACTTTTTGCAGGTGTATGGGTATCTCTGAGAATGGAAAATGTAGATGGTCTTTGAACCGTTGAAGGAATGATTCCTTCAACCTATTCACAAACACTTTTCCAGCATCTATCATTCAAAATTCCCCTAAAACCACATTGTATTCTATCTTGGTATTGTAGCTACCAATGCAAGATCGAAAAGATGGTGTGGTGGAAGAAGTTTGTGTCCTAGGAGTGGGTGGGACAGTGGAAGCCTCTACTCCCTATTCTACATTCCTAGAGTTTACTATTACTGATTTCCTCCTAGATCTTTTGCTTGATCCAGGACTACTTGGGGAATCAATTGATTCCCTTTGACACAGTTGATTTGGTTGCAATGTTTGAGGGGATTCACTAGATCAGCTTTTTATGTATCTGGAAAGCATTGTCCAGCGCACATCATCCAAAATTTTCACTACCTCTACCCCCAATATGGAAGCCAATGCCTCTTTATCTTTGTCAGTCACATGTCCCTATATATATATATATATATAATAAATTTCTACTTTTAAATTTAAAATAAAAAACTAAAAACTAAAAATGAAAGAAACAATGGAAAAATTTACAAATCTATAAATTGACAATGACTTACCTCATTATGGCCAGAGTCTGCTCCCTTTGTTCTCTTCCCTCTATTGCTTGAGATTTTGAGGTGACCTAGGGCAAATTATTTTCATCTAGTCTGTGGAGGCAAACGAATTACACACTGTCAGGTATGAAGTTTTTCATCTAGTTTGTGGTATGAAATTTTTACCTTGAATGACTCTCTTTCTAGATTTAAATGCCTATGAATCAATTGCTTGTGCACCTATATAGAATATAAATATATTTGAAAGGATATAAATATATGCAAAATGAAACAATGTATTGTAAAAAAATCAACGCTTGCACACCTGTATAGAATGGTAATCTTTGGGGGATAAAAAGGGTGAAAAGTGTGGTTTTATTGAGAGTTAACACAGATAGGTCCCATGCTCGAGTCACATCCACTGATTAGAAATAAAATGAATGTGTACGCACAATCAATTCGAAACCATGAGCTCATTTTTCTATAACAGAATAAGTGAAAATTAGTAATAGCTAATTTAAGCCCGAAGGTCTCACAAATTTGAGGAAATTATCTATTATTCAGTTGTCATCTCAAAATCCCTATCTCCTCATATTGTCTCGACCAACCTCTGTTCCCATGGGACCTAGCTGTAGTGGGGCGAATGTAGTTTAATGACTTGTCTTGAAAGCACTCAACTACATTTTAGGAAGGAAGCCAGAAAGTTGTCTTCAAAGAAAGGTATGGAAGGAAGGTTTGAGAAATCAAACCAGAAACTGAAAGCTTGGGATGGGAATGATAAGCGAACCAGGGCATTGTGGTTTCAAAAACGTGTTCACTACTCTTAGATGTGGAGGAAATAATGCAATTTCTACAATTTTACCCTCCTCCTTTGCAACCACATGAGAGTTGAATGATTTGTGTGTAAAAAAAACAATATTCACAACCCTTTCTTCACAATCTTCTCCATTTAATCCAAACAAAAATATTTGTGGGAATGAAAAAAAGAAATTGTAACCTTACCTATGGTGTCGTAGACTAAATCAAATTTCTGATCTACTTGCTTGTAGCCCTCCTTTACATCATTTTTCCCTTTTTTCCCCTCTCTTCCTTCACGCGGATTTTTTCTCATGTCATCTCTTCCTTGATATAGGAATTTTTAAATTTTTGTTCTTGAACTTGTAGTCGGCATAGTTAGCACCGACTTTAGCACCACCTTTTAGCCCTAAATGTAATCTGTTTGGGATGCAAAAGGTGATGCAAAGTGCGCCTAAATTAGCGCCTAGCAGTGCAAAATGATGTATTTTTCTTGGAAGTTGTTAAATAAATTTATCCTAAATTGACTTCATCTTCATATGTTCTAAGGGAGCAATCATGGTTCCCTATTTTATCTATTCCTTATCCCATGTCAATTTTGTGGGTGCAAAACTAATAGAGGTTAGATTTGTGAACTCAGAAATGAACCTTATACAGCTAGATGAGTCATGTAAAGTGTGAAATATATGTCAAATATATGTCTAAAGTGAGGTTTTGTGGTTGATAGCATATTCGTTGAAATGATATAATTGGTGCACTAAACATTATTTAGTATGTTGTGTATTATAGGGGAGAGATGAGCCCATGGCAACAAATTGTGTCATGTCAAATGAGGACACAACAGATGAAGCAGGACATCAGGTACTTAAATTTTGACTTAACTTAGGAAAAAATTATCTGATGGAATTTTGTGATATGTCCATATTTTTCACAGTATTATTGAAATTTATAATGTATTATCCAATCTTGACATAAATTAATGCATGTTGATTATTTTAGATGGAGATTGGAGCAAATGCAGAAATTGAGCATTCAACTAGCAAAAGAGGAAGATATGCACGTGGACATGGACCTAAAACTATTAAATCACGTAGACAACAGTTGGTGGAAGAGGATATGACAATGGATCTTGCAAACACAACAAATGATTGCACTGAACAAGAGGTTGGTTAGGACTATAGTACATGGCATCAATAATTTGAGAAAATATATGACTAAAGTGAGGTTTTGTGTTGGATAGCATATTCATTGAAATTATATAATTGGTGTACTAAACATTATTTACTATGTTGTGTATTATAGGAGTGAGACGAGGCCATGGCAATAGATCGTGTCATATCAAATGAGGACAAAATAGATGAAGTGGGACATCAGGTACTCAAATTTTGACTTAACTTAGGAAAAAATGATCTAATGGAATTTTGTGATACGTCCATCTTTTTTCACAGTATTATTGAAATTTATAATGTATTATCCAATCTTGACATAAATTAATGCATGTTGTTGATTATTTTAGATGGAGATTGGAGCAAATGCAGAGCTTGAGCATTCAACTAGAAAAAGAAGAAGATATGTACGTGGACGTGGACCTAAAATTGTTAAATCACATAGATGGCAGTGGGTGGAAGAGGATATGATAATGGATCTTCCAGACACAACAAATGATTTCACTGAAGAAGAGGTTGGTTAGGACTATAGTACATGGGATGAATACTTTGAGAAAAAATTTGTTTGTGGATGTTCTATATGTCGTGGAAAGAAAAAAATCAAAAGAGAAATTGTACAAAGACATTACATATATGATGAGCTTCCAATCAATAGTATGCCTCCTACAATCGATTCAAATCCAATAGGAATTGTGGTAAGGAATTTTCCAATTTGATATAAATAACATGTATACTTTGTTGAAACATTGTTTTATATTATTTAAATAACTAATTTTTTTCTTAATGAATACTTATAGGATAAAGTTATTGGTTTAAAGTTTCTTGGATCACCAAATTCTAGTCTAGAGGGCAATGATCATTTACCAAATGATACATCTAACAAAAATATGTGCCAATATACTAGCTCGGAAGATGAGGAATTGATGAAAGCAAGTCACAAAACAAGAACCGGTTTAAAGATGCATAATTTTCTTAAAGACAATTGGAAGGTGGACTACATGCCCTATGAGAATGAATGTGATGGAAATGATGACTTTCTCCTGAGTTTGATATCAATTTACAAAGAGACATTTGATCTTCGACTATATTGTGCTTGGCCTAGTGATCAACAACTACCTAGAGTGTACGAGGTGTTTCAATTTTGGGGATACAGCTAAATGATACAACCCTCCAATATTCATGGAGAGAATATAAGCCTCTTTATTTTCCAAAATGTACATGTGGGATCTAAACATAGAAACAATTCAAAACAAACCACTAGGAAATTAATTCCATATTATGGTCCATTATATTATAGTGGTGAATGGAGAAGACTAGTAGAATATAAGCCTAGCATGTCAGCATATGGCCTAAATTCAAATATGTATACACATTGTCTCCAATTGGAAAGTGGAAAATAAATTAATAGAGGTCATCTTATGTATATAGATGGACTTGCATACACACAAAAATATTGCAAGATTTATAAATAGTAGTAAGGGAAGGAACCCTAATGTAAGACCAAATTGTCAATTTGTTGAGGTCATAAATGATAAATATGGAGATATGGAAAGAGAGGTTGATAGATTGATAATGGTTGAGGCTATTAAGGACCTTACCATTGGGGATGAGTTATTGATTGATCACCCCTTCTTAAAACGCACTCTTGCACGAAAGAAAAGGGAAGAATAAGGTCTCCCTAAGGATGTTCTTAAGGGGAAAAAACCAAAGAATAATAAATGAGTGTGGACTGATATTTTATAAACTATGTTGTCAAAATTGTGTTTTATTTAAATTACTTTATAAAAAATGTAGTCTATAAAATAATGTTCCATTATTCAATTGATGTATATATGTTCATACAATTTTTATTTTTATTTTTTAAGCCATATTTTATTATATTTCTTTGAAATTGATACATTTATGATTTATCCAATTGTTGGAAAATATTGAAGAATGCTTGTGTTTGTTGATAGGTAGAAGATGTTGATGAAACACATACTAATACCCATGATCCAACTGAGTTATTAAGATTTGGACAGGATGATCCAAACCATCCTTTAAACAATACCAGGGAAAAAAGAGCAAGTTTGAAGAGATTACTACCATCTGAAAATTTTGAAGAGCTGGTGAGATCCACATACACTGATGATATGCAACCTAGCCTTAATAATGATGATCATGATAGTGAAAATGCAGTGCATGAAGAAATATTGAATGAAATGCTTATAGGTTTCTTTGGGGATGGAAACAATGATGACAATAATGATCATATGGTTGACAGTAACGATGATATCAGGGGTAATTACCACCAACATAATGTTGATGATAACAACCTAAAAGACTCCATCAAGCAAGTAGAGAAGACACTTGTGTTCAAATCAAGTGCAAGTAGAACCTCAAAATTGGAATGCACGTTAATATTATTAGAAATCAAGTCACTATTTGGTTGGTCAGACAAAGGATTCACTACCCTACTAAAGTGAGTTGAAATCTATTTCTTATTTTGCATTGTCAATTGGTGTACACAATTCGTAAACATTCATCGACTTCATTTATATTTCTTTAAGGGGATTTTAAAACCATATATTGTATATAAACAGCCCTAGTATAGATTGACATATCAAACATGTTCATCATATGTCAAACATTCAATTGATTTAATCTCTGGCAATCTTACAGGGCATTAAAAACTAAAATATTCCTTGAAGAGAATGTGTTTCCATCAACTTGCAGAGAGGTGTGTTTGTTGTTGGTTGAGTTGGGGATTTGAATATAAGCAAATTCATTCATGTAAAAATGATTGCATTTTATACAAAGATGAATATCAGAACAAGGTAAAATTCCATGTATGCAAAGAGAAGAGATATCGTACAAATTTACAAGGTCCTACAGTTCCAAAGAAGGTTTTATGTCACATGCCAATTATACGTAGACTTCAATGAATGTTTCATTGCAAGTCACTTGCACAATTTATGGATTGGCATGCAAAGAACGGGAGTAAAGATGGATTCCTGTGAATTTTGGTTGACTCCAAAGCAATGAAACATATAGAGGAAAAATGGCCAAGAAAATTCAAAGATGAACCCCGTAGTATCAGGTTTGGTCTTGCAATTGATGGAGTGTGCCCATTCTCTTTCTTGAGCTCAAATTATAGTGTTTGGCCAGTCGGATTGATAGTATATAATATTCCACCATGGATGAGTGTTAGAAAGGAGCACCTTATGCTGACTCTCATTATTCTAGGAAAAGATCAAGTTAAAAACATGAATGTTTATCTTGGGCCTTTTATTGATGAGATGCAACTTCTATAGAAAGGCATAAGAATGTATGACATATAACATCCTTCATCAAATAGTTCCTTCATGTTGTATGGTGTGCTATGATGGACTATTCATGATTTCCCAAGACTTGGTGTTTGTTCTGGTACGATAAAATATTTATGTATTTACACTGATCATAATTTATTTTCATCCCAACTTTCATTCTTAGTTTTATACTAATTTTTTGATGTTATTAACATTACTTTTTGAAGTGCAGGGATTAAAAAAAGGGGATATTTGCATGTCCAAGATGTGCAGAACAATTTCAAGGGCAATATTCTAAAGATCTACGTAAATTTATTTATGCAAACAAGTTTTTTCTACCACTAGATCATAGGTTTAGAAATCGCCTGAAGAATCAATTTGATCGAAAAGTTGAAATTAGAGGCCCTTCCATGATTATGGGTCCAAGTGATTGGCTTAAGAAGTATCAAGATGCTGAATTGAAAGCTTGGGAGGATTTTTTTGATCGAGGTGATTCAATTGAAGAACCAGAACAAGTTGTAGTTAATATGCCAAAAAGAATGAAAATGAAATCCATATTTTATGAGCTCCCTTACTGGAAGGATCTATTAATATCTCAGCTATTAGATCATATGCACATCTTCAAAAATTTCCCAAATTCTATATTTCAACATTTATCAGGCAAAGAGAAGGACACCTTGTCTTCGAGGAGATATATTGCTCTTTCACATACCAAATTTGATAGAAAAAATTTGTGGCCAAGCAGGGAAAATGAAACATATGTAGAAGCTCCATGAATTTTGAAAAAAAAAAGAGCTAGACCAAATAAAAAATGTCATTCGTTCAATAAGGACACCTACTGGTTATGGTTCATCATTGGCTAAAGCTTTTAAAGTTGATGGGAATATCACAAGATTTAAAACACATTATTTTCATAATTTTATGAAGGTATTATATATCATCATTTAACAATTACCAATAACATTGATTAAGTACTAAATATATTTTGATATTTTGTTGTGTGAGAAAAAATTACTAATGACCTTTTCATAAATGTGTTTGATAGCATATCATTCCTTGGAAATTAGGGCAGATTCATGTCTTACAATTGACTTAAGGAATGCCATAAGTTGATTGCCAACATTTACAAGGTATGTGGTTACAAGAAATGTTCATGTGTGAGAGGCATAGAGATATTATATTGCATTTTAATTTATGACTAAAGTTTCATAATAATTTACTATTCTTATATTAGGTGGGTGACCTCCAAGGAGATCCACGAATCTAAAGTGCCAAAGTGGAAGAAGGAAATTGTAGAAATTGTATGTGTATTTGAGAAGGAGCTCCCTACAAGTCCATTTACTTATACACCTAGTCAATGACATTGAATTGGCGGGTATCATATCAACAAGGTGGATGTTTTTCTTTGAGAGGTATATGAAAACTCTTAAAAGATATGTCCAACAAAAGGCACATCCAAAGGGTTGCATGGTTGAAGGGTATGTATTGAATGAAGCATTTTTCTTCCTGTGTGAATTCTTTGGTAAGGATTTTGAAGATGGGCCATGTGTCTGTGATGAAGAATGAGCATCAAATATTATTGATGGAGAAAAACCACAGTATAATGGTTTTCAAGTATAAATTAGTAAGTAAATTCATGATCAGTGTGGTTGTTTTTCTTGCAATCATTAATTTACTCTATAATTTATTTTTCAAATTAACAGTCATGACATTTGGAGTTTGAAATAAACATGTTGACATGTAATAGCTGTAGACGAAAGTGCTATACTCGACAAGTTCATTCTGTACCACATGGACTTTATGAACAAATGGATTGATCTATATGATAAAAAGAGAGAAGTGTTAGAAGAAAGGAGACAGTTTAGGAGATCGAACCCAAGGAATACTCCACTTCCCACTAATCTGCTTCGGGAATAGGGCAAAGATTACACACTAGAATGGGTTACTGAACAAATTCAAAATCAAATAGAAGATGCAAGTATAGATTCAAACATAACATAAGATGAAGTCAACATGTCTAGAGGATGTGAAAGAAAGGTACTATTGAAATTTTACAAAATGTTGTTTCCTTATAGTTTTGACACTATTAACTATTTTAATATTCGTCATTATATTTTTTTCATTGAAACAAATGGTCTTTCACAAGCAAGGAAATATCCAGCAATGTGGGCATATGGTCGACATTATCATGTAGAAAGTGTAGATGTAAATAGACGATCCTTCGATTGTGGCATCATGCTTGACTTCAAGCAATCCATTTGATCAAGCTCAAAAGATAAGAATATAATTGAAGGGAATCTACAATATGTTGGGAAAATACAAGAAATTATTGAGTTGGATTACTGCTCTTTTAAATCTTGTATTTTTAAGTGTAGATGGTATGAAGCATTTGAGAGGACACGAAGACATGATACCTATAGTGGATTATTTTCTATAGATTCCTCATGCTTCCTACCAGAGGATAAGGAGCCTTATGTTCTACCAATTCATTGTGACTAGGTATTTCTTTAAATCAAGCAAGAAGCAATAGTGATCATTAATCTATTAATTCATAGTTTATTGTGAATATATACATATGTGTTTACTAATCAATAAAATTGTTATAACATACATCTAATATATGTATGTCATTCATGTGCAGCTATTTTTCTATGAAGATATTTTGGATCCAAAATGGATGTTTTTCATACATTATGATCCAAGATTAAGGCATGTATTTGATGAAACATTAGTGGATACTGAGCAAAACAATGATGGTGAACAAAATGAGAGAGAGGGATTAGATATTATTGAAGAAATTGACATCCATGATGATGTTGAAGATGGTAATGTTTAGGTACAAGAAGAAAACAATCTAGAGTTAGATGATGTTATGGAAGACAACAATATGGATGGTATAGAAAATGATGACCCAAATACATCTGGGAACAATATAGATGGTCTACAGTCGAATTTCAATGATGATGAAGATGATGCAGGTCAAGATGAGGATGATGATAATATGAAATACTTGAAAGAACATATGAACATTGACAATGATACACTGGATGACATTGTAGTAGACAATAATGTTAATGACCAAGTGAACCAACAATTTTAAGGTGTTTTTCTATGTACTCCTACACTCTTAGGGTTTTTCACCTAAAAGGAGAGAGATAGAACCCAAAAATTGTGGTGGTTCACTCAAACTAAGGTATATATGATGTAATTCTGACTAAATCCAGCTAATTGGTAAAATTTATTGATTATGAATGCAAAACTAATGAAATGTTAAATGTTTGAAAACATAGTGTGATATGTAGAAAACACCTAGAAGTGAATGTAAATTGTAACAGAAATGGATGAAACTGAAAGTGTGCACTTGAGATCTTGATGGAAACTGGAAATGACATTTGGAATGCTATTGATCATGATTTTTAGGCCTAGTGGAAATCATTCACCATTCTAGGCGAATTAGTCCCAAATATGTGAAATTGTTCCAGAGCCTGTTTCAGACAAATGGGTATCCAAAAGTGCAGAAAACCAATATCAGGCCCGGAAGTGGGACTCATTCTCCACCAATGGTGAATGAGTCCACTTTTTAATTTTTGAAGATTCAAAGGTGGAAACAGGAGCCTTTGGTCTGCACTTTTTTGCTTCTTCAGGTGTTTGCTTCTGAAACTGTCCAATTTAGGCCTAAAAATGATTTTTTGTTGATATTTTTCCATATCCAATGAAGAGATGACTTGAACAACCTTGCAACTTGATCCTTAATGATTTCCAAGCTTCCAAGATGCCTAAATCTGCAAACACACAAGAAGGGAGAGGGAAATGTTGGATGTTAGGGCATGGGGGTTTGCCTTGGTCAAACCCCTTTGTAGGTAATTAAACCAAAATGATGAAAGAATGTAATGAAGAATGAATCAATGAATTTAATACCTTGACATGAAGATTGATCTTGAACATCTGAAAGAAAACATGAAGAATCTGCCCTTGAATGTCTTTGGAAGCTATCTTGGTGACTTGCAATGATGAAACCCTAGCTTGCTTGAGTTGATAGAGATGATAGATGATGAATGAATGATAAGAGATGTATGAATGAGTTAAGAGATGTAAATTAGGGTTTAGAAGGTTAATTTTATAGGAAATTCTCCTAATTTTCCCCTAAATTGGATCCCTGAGGTTGACATGAAAGAATATTAAACTTAATTTCTAGTTTTTCCTACTCAAAACTCAAAATTGACCCAAATGGGACTCATTCGCCACCTCCTGTCTAGCAGGGACTCATTTTCCATAGGTGGTGAATTAGTCCCAGTGGGGCCCATTTTCTAGCTAGGATGCTAGGAAATAAGGTTTATATGGTGACTTTGTCAGGTATTTCATCAAATTATGCCTCGAGATACACAATATAGGGTAATAGGGGCCTATTAGTGATGATGTGAAGGTCAATTAGGGCTTGGGACACATAATTCAATGTGAAAGTGTGATTAAATACACTTTACAACACTAAAATGAGGTCCATCAGCCTAGGAAGGCACAACATCCAATGTGAATGTGTAAGACACATTACAACACTAGGTTAACATTAAGTTTATTTTACAAGCCTTCTAGATTGATGTGATGATGCCATTAAATATATTTTATAATGTTGAATTAAGGGAAGATGGATTCATTATGTCTAGAAAAGCATGAAATTCCTTTACAACACTTTACAACACCTTTACAAGACATCGATAAATGCATTTGAAAGGATCCAAGACCTAGTGTGGATGTGAAAAACACCTCACAACACCAAATCAAGATCTCATTAAGTCTAATTTATCATCAATTATTCCCAAATCAAGCAAGAAATACTTTTATCTATGGTACATTTAGCCCCCACTTTAGTGAGAGGATGAACTTGCTTCAAACTCACACTAAAGTAGACATTCAAGAGAGATCCGAGTGTACAGAAGTAGATGACAAAGAATGGCAAAGATCAAGAAGGCAATCAAGCCCCAAGGATCTAAGATCCTAAGTCAAACCATCAAGATACATAATTATGCAATGGCAAGAACTAAAGGAAAGAAGAACGGGGTGGAAAATATGTGCTCACTCTAGGGCCACAAAAACATCAGGGCATTCGTGAGGTGAGATATCCCAAAGAAGTGGTTTAGTGAGAAATTCATGCCTGTGTTTTGCTTCCCACCATATAATGAGAAATTCATGCTAGTGTGTCAGCTTCCCATTATAAAAACCATACCAAATTTATGCTCCTAATAACATTGATAAGGCACCACAATGCAATGCTTTTTGTAAATGTTTTTGAATATGTAAGGAATTTTGCTGAAGGGGATTTTTCTTTGTTCATGTAAGGTCTTCTTCTTAGGGATCATTGTGCCTAATGTCTCCAAGAGAGGACAAGTTAGGGTGTCATATCATTATCCATGGGATGCTTCATTCGCATCAGGACACTTCAGTTGATCGTACACTCTTGGAAGGCATCAAACCCAATGACACCACCAAGAAGAGGACATGTCACAAAAAAAAGAAAAATCACACTATGAAATTTGTACAAAGATGTTGTCTATGTATGCCCCCACTTTAAATCGGTTGCTACACCATTACTATGAGCAATTTCTTTAAAGTAGAAGAGGGTATGAGAGCTTACATGAAAATCCCTATGCCAAGTCATATGTTTTCGAGAAGCCGCATCATGAAGAAAGGGAGTATGTCACATGTGAGTAAATCTTAAGACATGTCATCCACATCCCAAGCTTGATCTTATACGTTCATGAAAGGTTAATGATTAGCCAAAAGAGACAACAACAACTGACATACGAGGAGAAGGCTTTCTAACCCTTTTCCCCCACTTAGTGCAGGACAAAGGTGATCCTGGAGTGGATGATGGTATGCTACCCCTTGTGATGGATGAAAAACATGTGATAGTGAGTATGTTATTATCCTACAACTATTACATGGAAAGGAGCAATAACTAATCTTATTTATTTTGATAAGTAAACAAAGTGTCTACTTGATACATGTTTAATGAGGTATCCATCAATTTAGGATGTACCAAGGTTAGAGGTTGCTTGGAATAATGTTGTGTGATAGTATTGATGTTGAGTGAAGGTGTGTTGGATGGGTTGATGTCTATGAAAGGACAATCAGCAAGACCATGTTTTGGTGCTTGTGTTTTAGGCTTTAGAGGGGCATGGATACTTTGTTCTATAGCATCACATCCTTGCACAGGTTGCTTCATAAGTCTTTTAGGTTCAAGGTTGGCTGTGATTGTATGCACTTTGTCATATATGTGAGAAATGTTAGTATAACTTGGTTGGTATGAAACATTATGCTTAGGTGGGTAAAGGATGAGTTCGGGTTGGTTTTGAGTTTGTTGTTTGTGTGATGGTGGGTAAAGATTTAGGGGATTCTTTGGATGTCCCAAGGGGTATGTATGAGGTCCATTGATCGAGGGGGATCTAATGGACACTTGCACATTCATAACCTCGACAGTCTTAGTTTGATATATCCCTAAGGAAGACATACCATTTTCTTGCACCATAATAGTCTCCCTAAGAAGAGAGTAGTTAGGAGAATGACAATCCAAATTTTCTTGACATTCAAGGATTTGTTCTTCTTCATCACAAGTAAGGGAGCTATTAATGGTTGAATTGTCTTGTTCCATAATGTTTTCCCATAGAAGGTTCTCATGATTCTCAGTGGTTGGATCTTGTAACACCATAATATCATCTTCACTAATAGGAGAGATATTAGGAGAGGGGAAAATTTGATTGTTTTCCATAATCTCATTGTCTTGTGCCACAACATCTAGCCTAGTAGAAGAGCTTTGACAATGAAGAGGTGCATCACATGTCATGGTTAGATGTTGTAAATAAGCTTCATCACAAATAGGGGTGAGATCAAGGGGAGGACAACTAGGATTTTTGTGTGTGCGAATGATTGGATCTTCTTGTTCAAATAGACCATTCCAATCATTAGGAACAATAGGAAGGAGAGAAATAATGTTATAACTCTCAATCATTGGGTTTCTTGATACCAACATATCCTCCTCATAAATGTGTTTGTCATGGTCGGTCATGATTATATCCTTATTCACTAAAGTAGTGTCACAAATAGGGGAGGTGTTGGGAGATGAAGGGAGACTAGATAAAGTGGTGGCAATGCATTCATCTTGTATTGTTATACTATCTTCCCAAGGGGACTGAGAAGGACAAACAAGACCTTCATGATTCTTGATGATTATACCTTCTTTCACCAAGATACCTTTGTCACTAAAAGGAGAGGTATCAAGAGAAGTACAATTATGATCATCATGTTTATCTATTCTTTTATTCCCTTCTAACACATCATCTGCACAAATGGGAGAGATAGGAGGGAGTGTAATTTTAAGAAAAGTGTTACCATTTTCATTCTCTTGTGCTAAGAGACTCTCATAACTAGGACATGCATTGAATGAATGGCGAACATGCTTATTGACTAAATTTTTCGTTGCAAACTTGGAAAGGAAAGATACTAACATTTTGAAATAATAATCTATGCAAACTCAAAATGCAATGTAATGAGTTAAAATGAAATGCAATTTTTAGATGATAATTGAATGATTATGCTATGTAACAATATGAGAATGCAAATGTGAAATTTAAACCATGCATGAAATGAGCTAATTTAAGCTAGATCTAATTAAATGCATGTTACAGAAATACAGGCAACTGATACAGCTAGGTAATGGCACCAAATAGAAGCTTATAAACAGGGTTTTCAGCTCTGTAAAAGATAGTTTCTGGGGTGAAAAGGGACCGATTTTCCCAAGGTGGAGAATGAGTCCCGATATGGATTTTTTTTAGAATTTTCATAAATTTTTGAGTGATTTGGATTTTTTCTGAGTTCTATGATGCAGACCTAAGTTAAAAAAGTAGAATTTCAGAAAATTTAAATGAATTTAGATGCCAAAAATGCAACCTAAATGCACCTTTCATGAATGCAAAATTTGAAACCTAGCATGCAAATGAATCCATGCAAACCCTAATGCAAGATCAATGTGAGGATAGATCTATTATGAAGGACTCCAAATCAGAAAATTATTTGAAAAGCAGGTTCACCAAAATGAACCAACAATTTTAGGGTGTTTTTTTATGTTCTCTTGCACTCTTAGGGTTTTTCACCTAAAAGGAGAGAGATAGGACCCAAAAATTGTGGTGATTCACTCAAAATAAGGTATGTATGATGTAATTATGACAAAACAAAATTATCTAAATGTAGCTAATTGGTAAAATTGATTGATTATGAATGCAAAACTAATGAAATGTGCAATGTTTGAAAACATAGTGTGATATGCAAAAAATGCCTAGAAATGAATGCAAATTGTAATAGAAATGGATGAAACTGAAAGTGTGCACCTGAGATCTTGATGGAAACTGGAAATGACATTTGGAATGCTACTGATCCTAATTTTCAGGCTTGGCGAGACTCATTCGCCATTCTAGGAAAATTAGTCCTAGATTTGTGAAATTATTTCAGAGCCCGTTTTTGACAAATGGGTATCCAAAAATGCAAAAAACCAAAATCAGGCCTAGAAGTGGGACTCATTCTCCACGCATGGAGAATGAGTTCACTTTTTAATTTCTAAAGATTCAAAAGTGGAAAAAGGAGCCTTCGGTTTGCACTTTTTGATTCTTCAGGTGTCTAATTCTGAAACTGTCGAATTTAGGCTTGAAAATGACATTTTGTTGATATTTTTCCTTATCCAATGAAGAGATGACTTGAACAACCTTGCAACTTGATCTTTAATGATTTCCAAGCTTCCAAGATGCCTAAATCAGCAAACACACAAGAAGGGAGAGGGAAATGTTGGATGTTAGGGCATGGGGGTTTGCCTTGGTTAAACCCCTTTGTAGGTAATTAAACCAAAATTATGAAAGAATGTAATGAAGCATGAATCAATAAAGTTAATACCTTGACATGAAGATTGATCTTGAATGTCTGAAACAAAACATGAAGAATTTTCCCTTGAATGTCTTCGAAAGCTATCTTAGTGACTTGCAATGATGAAACCCTAGCTTGCTTGACTTGATAGAGATGATAGATGATGAATGAATGATAAGAGATGTTTGAATGAGTTAATAAATGTAAATTAGGGTTTAGAAGGTTAATTTTATAAGCAATTCTCCTAATTTTCCCCTAAATTGGGCCCCTGAGGCCGACATGAAAGAATATTAAATTGAATTTCCAATTTTTCCTGTTCAAAACTCAAAATTGACCCAAATGGGACTCATTCACCACAGGTGGAAAATTAGTCCCAATGGGGCCCATTTGCCAACTAGGATGCTAGGAAATAATGAAATAAGGTTTGTATGGTGACTTTGTCAGGTATTTCATCAAATTATTCCTCGAGATGCACAATATGGGGTAATAGGAGCCTATTAGTGATGATGTAAATGTAAATTAGGTCTTGGGATATATAATTTGATGTGAAAAAGTGATTATATATAATTTACAATGCTAAAATGAGGTCCATTCAGCCTAGGAAGGCACAACATCCAATGTGAATGTGTAAGATACATTGCAACACTAGGTTAACATTAAGTTTATTTTATAAGCCTTCTAGATTGATGTGATAATGCCATTAAATATATTTAATAATGTTGAATTAAGGGAAGATGGGTTCATTAAGTCTAGAAAAGCATGAAAGTCCTTTACAACACCTTTACAAGACATCGTTAAATGCATTTGAAAGGATCCAAGACCTATTTTGGATGCGAAAAAAACTTCACAGCACCAAATCAAGGTCTCATTAAGTCCAATTTATCATCAATTATTCCCAAATCAAGCAAGAAATACTTTTTTCTACGATACACCAAGACTTCTAAATTTTTAGAATTATTGCAATCCATGTTTAAAAAAGGATGATTCTTATGGCCTAAAATTTGAAATGCTTCAGAATATTAATTCAAGTGTTAAACTATAGAACCGCCACTCTCCATTTTGATGGTATATAACTTCTTTATTAGAAATATTTTATTAACTATAGATTTAGCTTGATATGTATCTCCCAATTTCTTTAAAATAAGTGCTATAATTGTCTCTTCATGTACATTCAACAATATTGAACTAGCATACCTATATTTAGAAAAGTCTATGTAAAATAAGCCGAGAGATATCCTTCCTGAGACCCTATTGTATTTATATGGTGGAAATTTAATTTAATTTAACTTTAAACTTCATAAAATTTCTAAAAAATAAATCAAAATGAATATTGTATTGGCATGGCTTATGTTTTTTTTGAGGTGCCTATTTTAAATTTCATGATCAACCTTCATAATGAATTTTTCCTATTTTACATGTTGCCTATTCTACATGTAGCAGTCAATAATGTTAATGACCAATACTTCTAAATTTTCAAAATTATTTACAATACATGTTTAAAAAAGGATGATTCTTATGGTCTAAACTTTGAAATGCTTCAATAATATTAATTCAAGTGTTAAACTATAGAAACGCCACTCTCCATTTCGATGGTATATAACTTGTTTATTAGAAATATTTTATTAACTATAGATTTAGCTTGATATGTATCTCCCAATTTCTTTAAAATAAGTGCCATAATGGTCTCTTCATGTACATTCAACAATATTGAATTAGCCAAATAGAGTCTAATGAGACTCTTATCTTTTTTTCCATTTTTTCTTCCTTATTATGACATTCCAATAGGTTTTCATCTAGCTACTATAAAATTAAATCTCAAGCATCATATAAGTATAAGTAGTGATTACAAAACCATGATCTAAAACCACCAAAAAAAGTGACACCCAAAAACCTAGTTAGAAAATAAACACCCAAATCCCAAGATGAGCTCATTGAATAAAAATGGCATATTAAATCCACATGTCATAATTGCATCATAAAATAATCATCGAATTAGTAATTCCATTATGGATTCATGACACATTCACCATTCTTGTGGGTCTATATGTGATAATGGGTCTAATAATTTTATGATGAAGTATGTAGAAAAAAATATACATGGTCATAAAATAACCTCTTTAAAATGATTTTAACCCTGGGCAAGGACCAATTAAAGTAAACTATTTGAAAGGATTTTTAATTCACATCAACCAAAAACCAATCAAAGCATCCACATAGTAACAAAAAATGTGTTCTGATAAATCTTGAAGACTTAAATAACTTGAAAAGACCACTTTGGAGACAACAAAGTAATAGATAAGCAATGAAAATTGACACAGTAATTGAACACTGAAAATGGATTACGAATTATAAGTAGTCTACTCCATTGTATTACTTGAAAATATAAGCATTTGTAACAAAATTCTTTTAATATGATATGGATGGGAAGATTATGCAACCTATCTTCTTACTAATGCCTACTCTAATGGAATATGACCTAATGATGATGATTTCAAAATCAGGCCCTGGTTTCCCTATTTGTATGGGAAGCAACAAGCTTCGGGCCCATTTACAAAAGGTCATGTCGCTTCATAACTAAAACATAGGCATAAACATAAAAATATTGAGAGTTTGTTTGTAGATGCACTACAATCTGTTAATCTCCAGTAAGTTCCCCTAATCACCTAAGACCTGTTCAAGGCTCATGCACCATAATCATGTATCAAAACCATCAAAATATAGTCCCTGTTACTCCTCTCTTACTTGGCTTGTGCAATGAACAAGTTAATCTTTAAAGCAGAGCTAAAATCAAAGCATACATCAAAGTACAATAACGATGATGATTAATGAAATGATCTTTGATCAATTTTTTCATTAATAATTCAGGTACATAGTAAAATTGGAGAGACTACAGACTCCAAAAAAATTGCATTATCATTTAGATATGCTCAGAAACCATACATTTGACAAAATTTACTAACTAGACTCAAAGGATAAGATAAGGACTTCCTCTATGTTTTCAATTGCACCATTTGATACCAGAATTCAACAAGAGACCTTCACTAATGGCCTTGAATTCTATTTTATGGAAACAAGGCCTGAGAAAAACAAGCTTCAGGCCAAGAGTACACATGTCACATCCCAATTGGACCGCTACAAGACACATTCCCATTGCAGCTATATTTACATTTTCCATTGGAGGGAATACATATGAGACAAAGATATATTTCCATTGTAGTTATATTTACATTTTGCATTGGAGGGAATATATATGAGACCAATCATATATGTTTCCCTTTCTATACTTACAAACCCAATCGATCAATAAATATTCTCTTCCATTGTTCATATTCAACATTAGATGGCCAATTGAAATCAACGATTCCATCCACCTTCTTCCTGTATGGAGAATATTTTGTCATTACTGAATTGGATTCCTTATCAAAATCCTCTAAAAAGATTATGATAAAAGACAATTTCTCCAAAGTGTTATTCAGAATATTAATATCAACTTTTTCACAAATAAGCTTTGCTTGAGAGGAAATGGTGTTGTCCATTTGGTTCTTCCACATCTGCAGGAGTTTCACTTCATCATAAGTTTGTTGAATGCATGGCTACAATGACAAATCTTCCTAGTCATAATCATTTTTCAATTCCCTTATTTTATGTTCTAGTGGAGCAATATACCCTTGAAACCCTTGCTCATTAATTTCATTGAAAAATCTATAAGTTGGGATAACCTTTGGGTATCTATCTTCCTATTGATTGGCCCCAACTGCCATGAGCTTCAACTTCTCAGCTCTAGGAATCCATTTATCAAGGAGTAGGGTGGCCAACTCCTTATCCCTCTGAGATAACCTTATTACTCTCAGCATCAATGAGTAATCGGCATGAACACTATTCAATTTACTTTGAATCTTTCTATTCAGGTGTTTCAAGACAGTATGAACAATCCTTGAATTGTTCTCATACATTGTGTCTTGTGTCTACTCAAGTAATTTCTTATACACTTCAATTTGTGTGAGGAGTTGTGCCCTTGTAAGATCATATGATGGGATGGTACTTGATGTGCTTGGCCTCTCAATTGTGAGTGGCTCCTACCCCAAATTATATGGCACTATTGCCAAAGATTGATCTGGTGAGGGGGATTGAGAATGTGTAGCTGGGTAAGTTGGTTATTCATGACTTGAACTAGTTTGACCTTGCTTTCTTAATACTTATACCTACTTCTTATACAATGCTAGCTCAGTTTCTAACATGGCCACCTTTTGCTAACTCTTATTCACCTATAAGACTATTATATTTGTTCCTATACTCATCTCTTTCAAGAGTGAGGTCTCCACTATCGCCTTAGTAAACTCTGCAAAATTCACAGCCATATTAGTTGCCTCTAAATTTGGGGTGTTAGTGACTCTCTTTATCAACAATTTTCCACTAAAATATGATAGTCCAACCACTACCGACTTCCTGGATCCCAAAGATAATGACCAGATTTCTAATGCATCTCATTCTTCACTAAAAGTTGATCCTCGAAGTGTCATCTCTTCTTCTTCTTCAGTTTGCAGCAAGGGCCTTCAGACCTCCTTATAGTATCAAGCACTATAGCGTCAACAATGTCCCATTCAACTAACAACAATATACCACTCTTCTTCACAAGCTCTATGCCCTCTTTAGTAGTCATATTCTAGTATTCAGCCCTCATAGCCTTCCTTACATTTTCCTAAATGATAGCTTTGAGGAGTTCCATATGTAATCTCATCTCAGTAGCAACCTTCTCTGCATATTATGGAGCTTTAGCTCTCCATACAAAATCTTTTAATGCACTTGTTTCAACAAAGGAGTCATCTTCCATAAATACTTTACAGGCCTCAATCCTCAAATCATTTGCACTA
The DNA here is from genome assembly GCA_007258455.2 of Sequoia sempervirens. Lineage (NCBI taxonomy): Eukaryota > Viridiplantae > Streptophyta > Pinopsida > Cupressales > Cupressaceae > Sequoia > Sequoia sempervirens. Next base: position 967,879,116 of record VDFB02271358.1, read on the forward strand.
TTTAGACCTCTAAGGTCATCCTTTCCTAGTCTAAGGCTATCCTCCCTTGAGGTTGAAGCAAGTTCCCTTATGGGAGAGGGCATTCCCTATTGTATCTTCTCAAAAGTGACAAGGATATCATCATCCTCTGTATCAAAATAATCCACTACTCCTCTTACCTCAGTCTTTTTCCTTTTAAGGGGTGGCTACTCTAATGGAGAAGACTTCCTGGAGGAGATTCAACATCAATCACAATAGTAGGGACCTATTTTGGAGGTGATGGCACCGATATCTCAGGAGAAGCTTCCCTCATTTCCCCAAAAGTGGTAGGGGATGGCAATGTTTTCTCCTTATCTGTTGTCTTCTTCTTCCTAGAGTAAATTCTTATTTCCTTGGGTGGATGATAAGTAGGCCTCTCTTCCAGTACCACAGTAGTGTCTTCTTCAGTTGCCACTACTTTCCCTTTATCTATGACCACTTATCTTCTCATTATACCCACCATATCCTCAAAATTATTCAAAACATGCATAATTCTATCGAATGTACTATGTATATTAGGAATCTAGGGTCATACTTAGGATCTCTCCTTTGAGCCCTCTCCATCATCTTATTGAAAGCAAGATATTTAGAATTCCTTTCATCTTGCTCTAGGAATTCAAAAATGTTCCTAATTACATCCTCTGGGTCAAGGTAGTAGAAGTTATGCACAAAAGTACCAAGCCTTTTCTCCATCTTCAATGCATTAATGAAACCTTCTGGATCACGATTCCTTGGGCGCATACTATCCAATTTGTATGGTGCTAGCAGATGTAACAACTCTTTCCATGCTCCCTTTACTATAATAAAGTCACCAAACACAGTCCATTCTGGGAAAAATGATCCCTTCTTTGTTATATCAACCAGGTGTGCTACTTGGGAGGCTCCCAATTTCCTTATGACTTCAAGAAACCCAATCTTCAATGGCGCTTCTCTTGGCAAGACAAATGGGTCTATGTTAGTGCCATAAACTCTAAAGATTTTGGAATATGGGTATAAGATTAAATCCCCCCAATTATGACCCAAATTCAAATCAATTCTCTTCTCCATAGGCCTAAAGAACTCATGTATTTCCTTGGGAATCCTTGGTGGGTCATAAACCAGATATCTTCTTAATTTTGATGCAAAATCATTTCGGAATACCACATAGTTATATTTGTGGTCATCCTTATCAAGAATCTGAGTCCAACATTGGACAGGAAAAATAATACCATCCTCCTTTCTCAATGTCATATCCCTCTCAAAATTCTTTTCCCCTTTAAAGAAAAACATATGCATCAACAGAGAATACCACCAGAATTTCACCCAATTCTTTCCTCCTTTCAACTCAACCAGGCCTTTATGGATATTCTTTGCCAAATATGTGGAGTAGTCATAGACAATGCTAAAGGTTGGATGTTGTATATGTATTGCCAAGTAACTATATTCCCTTCACAATGTGTTAGGCGGAGAGAAACCAATAATTTGGCAAAAGGAATATGCAGTCTTCTTGAAGTAACTTGTAAAATACCTCATTGGGAAAGGTTCTAACTCATCTTTACCAATCCTTATTTGTTTTCCATTTTTCCCAGTGCTTGTGCTAGTAGTATGTGTAGGTAACATTCTTGTCCTGATCAGCACTTTGGTGTTCTAATACTCCTTTTTAATGGCATTCATATCAAGAGGAACCATATCAGTGTTCCATTCCTGCAAATGGAAAACTCCTGCAATTTCTTCTTTGGTTATCCACACCATATCCTTCCCATCAAATGTTCTAATTACCCTTGAAACTGGGTCATACCTTGAAGCAATGTCCTTCAACAAATCAACATCCATATACATATTTGGGACAACTAGTTTTCCCATGTCTAGTCTCCAAGGGTTGCAAAGAGGAATCCCAAGATTTCTATTCCCGAACCAATGCTGAAATAACTATCATCCACCATAAGGTGCTTCGGCATCTTTGATAAAACATTGTCTGTCAAGTACCCCCTCCCTGAATTTTGGGCCATGAAACAACATTCTTCCCTTGGCATTTTCATTTGTGGAGGGTTTCAATAAATCTATTACATCCTCGGATAGTAGTCTAGATTGAGTTGCAGAGGTGGCGGTTTGTGCTTTGGGTGTCATTGGCAGTGGGGAAAACTTAGGCCAAGTTAGGGTTTTCAACACAAAAGGTTTCAATAACCGGATTCATAATTCAAACCTAGGGCTTGACTCAAATGCAAATTCTAAAAGGTCTTGTAGAATTACAAAGCATGGAAGCTCATTTGACAAGAAACACGCAATGAGAACCAACTCCAGTACAGAGAATTTGAATAAAGTATAAAAACTGCATTTACTTTACTTACGACTTTTACCCACAAGAAACCCCAATGCCGACCCTGCCAAACTTTGCAAATAGCCTCTCTCAATTTCTCGTACACTCCAAATGTGTTTGCAACTCTTAATTATGCAAGACTCAATCATCTATATCCAATTTGGGAAAAATTGAAGTAGTTTGAGAAGTCACTTCCACCATTACTACTCACTCGCGTGAAGCAAGAATGGCTACAACAGTCGAACTTCTCAGTTTTGAATCTTCATTGTTGATCTCCCAACGAGATGGCATTTTGGATGACTCAGATTGATTCAATTAAGTTTGAATTCCAATCCTTACCACACGTTGTTCCACTATCCAATGAAATCTTTCCAACTGGTTACTCATTCATCTGTCCATGGGCTCCACCTTTCCTCATTTGCTTGTGACCGAAGAAAACATGTGGCAGCTTCTCGCAAACCTTGCAGCTTTTAACCAGCCCACAACTTAATCTTGCGAGATGGTAGGGAAAGGCAGCAATTGACCCTACTATCACATCATAACTATTGATTATGATGTTGTATGGATGAGGTGGAGACCAGGCCACACACTCACGACTCTACACACATCAAAATCTCACAAGCCACGTGACATTTAATGAGTCGCCCTTTGAAACTTGCAAGCTAGCAGGGAATGGCCCCAATCAATTCTGTGATGGGAGGATCTCCCAACCTACACACATGATAAAATTAGTCCAAACGGGGCCATGACTAGGCTGACAAAAATTTGACCCTCAGGAAGATGACTTAAATGTAATTCAATTGAAAAATGTTATGGCCCAACTATAGGGAGCATTTAAACAATTAACCATACATGACGACAGACTAACTTAGGACTCAGGGTCGGTACAAAGAATGATTTTAATGGCTCAATTCATGACTTAAACAATTGATAACTAGATTCAGTAGGTCAACACGAAATTATAAGGATGGGGGTTTAAGATTGATTACTATGAAGCAAGGTTTTTTGAACTAAAACCTTAAACCCTACTCATGGACGTAGAAGGCAGAAAACCTCAAGAGGCAAAATTTTGCTAGGATTTTTTCAAAATTTCAGTACCACTACTAGATGGGACATGCTATATTTTCTCCTCGACATCTCCAAGTCTCTTATACATATCATTATTTAGGCTAGTGAGAAGACATTTGAATATGTCTCTTAGACATTCGAGAGTCTCATCTAAATTTCACAGTAGCCCTTTATGTTTGCGTCAAAGAGATAATGGTGAGACTCTCTTTGATATAGCATTGTCTTGGCGACATGTCATGTGCTGCTATGGGAACACTTCAAACAAGGAATTCAATTTAGTGTTATGACCAAGGGCCTTATTTTGTGGTTTATATTAGTTTCATCCATTATGAAATGGAGATGGGACATATGGTGAGTGTGGGAAGATGGGTGAAAACAAAAGTATGTAAAATAACCAAGGTGGATTGTTGGCTTATGGAAAACATTCAGTTTTCAATTTAAGCAAACATTGTAGTTGTTGCAAACATAGAGAGTCTTTTTCAAGAAGCTGAAGCAATTGATACTTTATCTCATCCAATTGCTTGTTTATTTTCACCTATTCTTTGGGCACCCCCTGCAATTGAGAGCACAACACAACAATTTGGAATATAACATGCCTTGAGCTTATGGTTGCCAGTTGTATGAGGTGTATCTGGTTGTTTGCTATGTAATTCTTCTTTTGGAAACCTTCGCGTTGCCTTATTCTTATTGTACTCTTTTTGCATTGTTTCAATACAAAAAAAGGTGGAATTTTTGTCTCCAACAAGACCTTTAATATTATGAAACATTAGTGGTACTTACTTAGTTATCAAATTTCATTAAAGGATAAGTTTTATTAATTTTAATCATTATGTATGTAAAAAATATTATGAATATTTTGGTCAAATAATGTTGTTCCTATTGTTCAGTTTAACTCAAATTACTAGGCAATTGAGATGTCTACACCTTGTGCAAACATGCAACTATGTTTATCACAGTGCTCTTTTTTAATAATCCCAGTGATATCTCCTCAAGCTACTGTGAAAATATGAAAGGATAATTTTTAATTCTTGAGTTAATGGAAACCAATAAAAACAAATTCTTTAAAAGGATTTTAACCCTGGAAAGATACCAATTAAATTTAACTATTAGAAAGGATTTTAATTCACATCAACTTAGAAACCAATCAACTCTTTCACACAGTAACATCAAATGTGCTTTGATAAATCAGACAGATTTAAATAACTTGAACAAACCACTTTGGAGACAACAAAGTAATAAATGAGCATTAAAATCAACACAATAATTGAACACTGAAAATGAATTACGATTTATGAATAGTCTGCTCCATTGTATTACTTCAAAATATAAGCATAATAACAAAGTCTTTGAAATATGGTATGGATGGGAAAATTATGCAATCTATTTTCTTACTAATGCCTACTCTAATGGAATGGAATGTGATGATGATGATATGATATCTCAAAATTAGGCCCTGGTTTCCCTATTTGTATGGGAAGCAACAATCTTCAGGCCTATTACAAAAAGTTTCATTGTTTCACAACTAAAACATAAATAGAATAAACATAAAAATATTAAGAGTTTGCTAGTGGATGCACTGTATTCCATTAATCTCCAACAAGTGCCTATGGTCATCTAAGACCTGTTCAAGGCTCATGGACCATGATTGTGTATCCAAAACTATCAAACTCTAGCCCCTATCACTCCTCTCTTACTTGGCCCATGAAATGAACAAGTTGACCTTTGACAAATGCTCCGTGTACCCACTTTTAGAATGAGTTTATGCATTATATATGATGTCTTTCATAGCATACTCCAATTTGAAGATTCTCCCAAGTTACTAGTGCATCCTCTAAAGCACTTCCTCTTCATCACTAATCGCATCAAGAATAGGTGGCAGATAGTTGGCAATTTCGTCCTTCCATGTATCCTGATCTTTCAATTATGTTTCTTCAAAGAAATTGGGTAAGGCCATACTCAGTGGCTGACTGAAATTTCTCAACTCCTGTGTCAGGGTATTGTGGAAGTATCTATGGGATTTCATGAGTTCCTAGTATTCTTGTAGCATAGTAGAGTTATCTTCTTTCTTTGCAATGATTTGAGACTCTACCTCCTTCATCCTATCACTCAATCTGGTGTTTTCCAGTAATGTTGCTATGTTTTGTCACAAATTTTCCAAACTTGTTCGACGTGTTTGTACATTTCTTGGAATCTCATGCAAACTATTTCTGATGCCATCTCAAAGGTAGTGGTTTTGATTTTTCCCTTTAACTCTTCATGTTCCTTCTACACTTTCTCATGCCTTCTTTTCCAATATGTTGTTTTTGAAATTGTCAGCTCAAACACTTTCCTTTCATGTTCAACCAATGGAGAATAGAGCCCTAAAGAAGAATAAGGTAGTCTATCCCTGTCGTTGACCAACTCTTGTTTCAACCTTTCATTTCTTCTATCAACCCCTGGTTATCCCTTACTATTTTTTGAATCTAAGCCTTTGTGAATTTGGCCACATTCACATTCAAATCATTAGTTTCCATGGGATTTGTTTCTCCTACTCTTTGCACCAAGAGATGTCCAAAAATATGATCATGATCAACTAGGGAGGCATTTTCCCTGGTGGATAGAGTTCCCATATCTACAAGGTAGTATTGCCAGGATTAAATCCCAATCCAGTATAGATCTTTTCACCAACTTTGTTTGTTAAGTGCAAGGTTTTATTTTTTCTTTTCAGAAAACTATCAAATACAATGGCCAAGCTAATATTCCATCCTAGAAGGAGCATAACCCTAGCCTCTTTCAACAATTCCCTTCCTCTCTCAGTAGTCATATGTTTCATTTCTCTATCAATTTCATGTTGAAGTTCTTTTAAAGCATATGCTTCCTTCTTAGGGTCAATGTTCTTCAACCTTTCCCTTACCACCTTTCCTTTATATTAATATATAAAAGCTTTAAATTCAAGAGTCTGGAAAAAGGCATCATCTGTAATGAACTCTTGATTGGCTTGATGCCTCACATCATCAGATAGCTCATCAAAAGCTTCAAATTTTACTACACTCCTTTCCAATGGCATTTCATATGGAGGAATGACAGGAGTATTGATCTGTGTGACTTCATCCTCCTCTTCAACATCATCTTGTACCATGATTGGTTTATTAACTAAAAAGCTTACCTCTAGAGTAGGCTGAGGTGACAAATGGTCTAATGGTGCTACATTTTTTGCTTGCCTCGAAGAGCCAACATTTCTTCTTCTCTCAAATTCCACCAGAGGCACATCCTTTATTATCTCTTCTTCATGTAGAAGAAATTGTTCAACTCTCTCCATGGGGTCCTAAATTTCATAAAAATCTTCTACATAAGATGAGTTAGTTTTCAATCTCCAGGCCTCATCCATAACAATCCTATTGTATGTATTTTCTCTCATGATCGCCTAACTATCCTCACAATTCCTAACAACATCATCAACATCAAACTTATGCTCATATCGTTTCAGTTTCTGAGAAATTTTGGCATCACTTATAAGGTGCTCAGGGTCAAAATTCTTCCTCTTATTTCCAACCAACAAGCCATAATAATTTAGCTTGCTTCCAACCAAGTCATACCCTAATTCAGCAATAATGGTGAAATCACCAAAGCAAAAAGTAGAAGGCATGAATGTCTGCCTTCCAAATCTTTTCAAATGCATAAAGGTTGAATAAGACAATTTCCTTATAATCTCAAGATAAGCAACTCTATCTGGCACAGTCTTAGGCAACAAATATGGTTCTGCCTCAAATCCATACACCCTGATGACAATACAATCTGAAAAAGCGTACCAATCTCCCCAATTGTGGTTTATCTTTCCATCATGGCCTTTCTCCTTTGGTCGAAGAAACCTCTATACTTCAAGGGATAGATTATAATCACATTTACGGCCAAGTAATTTATACAAGGGTTTGACAAAATGCTCCTCAAAGTACAAGTAGTGGGATCTCCCACATCTATTATCCCAGATTGATGTCCACATTTGCACTAGTCTTGAATTACCATTGCTATCCAGATCTTTTACTCTTAATTCTTCTCCCTAGATTCCCATCACCTGGCCCTCGTACAATATCATTTGCATAAGAAGTGAATAGTGCTTGAAATTGATAACTTCACTGTTATACTTAATAGCATTAAGAGTACTATTAATGGCCTCTGACAGATACCCTACATAATCATAGGGCCTAGCATCTTGACTCTGAATTTCCACAGCTAGAACCATAGGAGTTGTACTCATGTTGGTAGGGGCCTCAATTCCCAACACTTGGCCAGCTGAATAGTATGTGTATTGATAACATTCTTCAAATAATTCTACAGAAAATGGGGGCTTTTCATTGCTAGCAAACCTCATAGGTTGATTTCCTAGACCCTTGGGCCTATGCAGAGGCAGCTTCCACCTCTTGTAACTCGTATCCATAGAGTGATACTCCTCCAGCAAGTCTCTCAGCCGCAATTTCCTTTCCAAAGAAGTGTCCAATTGGAAAACCATGCAAATATAATCCCTCATTATGATCATAAACTGTGACCCATCATGCAAATGAATTTCCCTTGTTTTGGGATTATAATTATTTTCCAATGCTCTAATTAACTCTACATTCACAAAAACATTTGGCATTACTAGCTTCCCTAAATTCAAATTCCATGGGCTCGAGACTGGGCTATATCTGTATTTCTTCCTATAATGATATATGAACAAATCGTAGCCTCTATGTGGAGTCCATACATCTCCCAAATTCTTATGCTTGTCTACTAGGGTCTCACATGATGGGTTTAACTGAGCAATTATTCATGCTTTAGGCCCAGACTCAGGACACTGATCTATTAAGTCTTGATTGAGAGGTCTAGTTTCAGTTTTTTGCCTTTTTTCTCTTCTCTTTTTTGGGGTTTTATCTAGGCTAAGCCTAACAATGTTGTACTTCAAGCTATATTCAAAAACTTACGTTCAGCTGAGCCAAGGTATACTTGAGTGAATGACAGAATTTTTGAGTTGCTTGCTTTCATCCAACTTTGTCCTCTGGATGCTTAGCCACAATGTGCAGTGAATTTTTGTTTCGTAGAGGCTACTTTTATCAAATTTTAGCATGCTTAAACTAGATCTGGTTCATAAATGGCACTCGTGCCACCTTCCTATAAAACTTGTGTATTAATGGCAGTTGTCTCTTTGATGACTTAATCCATCAAATAAATTTGGTGACAATTATTTCATATTTTGTCGATGAGACTCTGATCACAACGTCTGTATCTCTCTTCGATATCCTTGGCCATCTTTTGAGAAATGTCTAAGAGACATTCAGGCTTCTCTCATTGATATTGTAATGTCTCTAAGTCGATAGTTACTTCTTAGTTTGCTCCCTGATGATTTTCCTTTTTGTCAATGAGACTGGTGGATTTCTCTTACTGACAAGCTTATGTCTCCTCGACATGTCTTTCTGTCTTTCCTCGACAGTAATAGTTGTTGATGATGTCTATGTGACTTTGTTATTTCAAGAAGTCCCGAGGTCACCTCTCTTTGACGTCCCTTAGTCTCATCGATATTTTGTGCCAGAATGTTGGGGAGACTTTTGATAATGTCTTCTCGATATCTTTGTGTCTCCTCGACATATCATTTTCAGGATGTCGATGAGACCTCATTCAATTTTTGTTTGATATTTCTGTGTCTTGCTGATACTTGGCTCCTTGAGTGTTGAAGATACTTATTTACTTCTCTCCTTGACATGTCGATGTCTCTTCAACATTGTTGTTTCATCAGTGCTTGTTCCGCCAGTGATTTATTGTTTATTTTATGATAACCTCTCGGTGTCCAAGAGATGTTTTTATATTTCTTGAATGTTGGCACTCGTATGATTTGTCGGTGAGACATGTTATATTCTCTCCTCAACATGCCCAAGTCTCTTAGACATGTCGCTCTTTAGGATGGTGGGAAGATATTTGAATATCTCTTAGACATTCAGGAGTCTCATCTACATTTCTTATCAGCCCTTGCTGCTTGTGTCGAAGAGACTATGGTGAGACTCTCTTCGATAAGGCATTGTCTTGGCGACATGCCATGAGCTGCTAGGAGAACATTTCAGGCAGGGACTTCACTTTATTGTAATGATCAAGGGCATTATTTTGGTACTTTATACTAGAATGTCAATTATTATGAAATGGAAATGGAGCATATGGTGATATGGGAGGATAAGTGAAAATGGAGGTGTGTGGGACAACCAATGTGGATTTTTTAGCTCCAACAACATCAACACATACTCTTCTAGGATATGGGAATTGCAATGGAAATTTTATCTCCTAAGGCTCTCACATTATGAGCTAGTAATATAAATAACATTATGTAATTTTTATTTTATCTAACACCACTTAGTGTAAATAAATGATATTTATTCTTAGTTTGATTTGTTTCTTCACTCTTTCCATAAGAGGAGGCAACTCCACTTTGTGAACCTAGCCCATCTAGGTAAATGAAGAGAATCAGAGGATCATTAATTTATGGAAAGTGATTGAGGGATCTTTTTAAGTTCTTTCTTGTTGAAATTGTCTTCATCAAATTCAACTTAAATTACAAACTCAACAATTGAAGGATTATTTTTTCCTTTGATTATTGTCAACCAAGATTGTTATTTTATCATTTGTTTCTCTAGTAGTGCTTGCTTTTCCATTATGACATATTGTTTCATTAAATGAACATCAAACAAGATGATATCATCTTTAAATTGTTTTTAATTCTTTATTTTATGTTTAATTAATTGTGTTCTAATTATAAAATCTCAGATTTGAATGTATCTATGATAACTTTGTCTTCTTAAAAAAAAACACCTAAAAATTCTCTACACATTTAATTTTTTCTCAAAAATTTGTTTGATTGATACTATCCACTTTTTTATATAATATATTTTTAAAAAATTCTAAGTTGCAGATGGAAATATCTTCATATAAATTATAAATTAAGATATTAAAAAATATAAGGATAATTATAAGGATGATTCCAATCTATATCTAATCCTTTTGTAAAAGCAACCCTTCTTAAATGAAAGGGAATTTTATAAAAAAAAAAAAATTAAAAGAGACAACTCATGTTCCACTAAAATAAATTACATTTTAAAAGAGAACTTCCATTTTATTCTAAAAAGTAGGTAGATCATAACTTATTTCATTTTATTCAAGATTTTTATACTATTGTATATATGGTTTAATTACATTAATAGGTGAAGCTAAAAAAATTATTGAGAGCTACCAATTGTGATATTGATTTTTTGATACATAAGAATTTTTTTTTATTAATTAAAAAAGGAAACATACAGCTTGTCTACTATGCAGGAAATTTTAGTATTTCGATGCAAAACTAGAAACTACTGGATAATGCCTCCACCCAAAACAAAGAATTTAACCATAGAAAAACTTTCAAAATTGGAAAAGCCACAGACTTACCCAAAAAACCCAAATTCAAACTATCCATTACCAGACTAGAGCAATTACTGACAAAATATTTAAACTAACCAAATTACAAAAAACCCATTGAACTTTGCAAATAACTCAAAATTTGTAACCCAGTCAACACCATCAGTTGCCATTAACCCTAGCAGCTTCTTTAAATATTCCATTGCAATGTTCAGCCATTATCATTCAATGGCCAATGAGAGATGCCCCGCTCAAGTCCAAGAGGAAGGGGTAAAACCTTATCGCCTCGTCAGTGCTCTACAGAAGCTCCAGATCACTTGGCTGTGGGATCCTGGTAACTATAATCACCACCTTCAGGATCTCCTCCACACTGCCAACCAAATCCTTCCTAAAAAAATTCACCAATAGTTCCTTCACCTCCATCTTGGGGACTTGACTATCAAGAAAAGAAGACAAGAAGCGTGAGGAAATGTGTGCATTACCCCTCCCATACTCCTTGCGCTCAATGTGACCAAAGCCCAAAACCATCTTTACTACCACAACTACGAGGGGATTAATATTCAACAAAATCCTCTTCATCCTTTGGTCTGCTGTCTCTCTGAATGCAGCTTGGCTCAACGTCGCTAGTAGGGAGATTGGAGTATCCGCTCCAAACCATGACAACTCCTCCACTGACATTGCAATGAAAAATTTTGAATGCCCAACCATTGTCATCAACAAACAACACCAAAGGCCCTGCACACTCCACCAACCAAAGCACCACCATAAATTAAACACCAACACCCAAAACCTTTACGATGCCACCTCCCCATAAATAAACCCGCATTCATCAAGCATTTTGATCTACACATGAGTGAAAGGTTAATTATTGGCAAGGCTAGTTATCCTTGCTCCAGCGATGTCGTCCTACATACCCGGCTCCATATGCTAGGTCATCGTTAAAATTTGAGCTCAAACTGCCCTTCATTAGTGCTCGTACTTATAAAAATCCCTTATTTTATTTTATTTTATTCATTTGTAATTTGTAAAAAATAATCTCATATATACTATTTTCAAATAAAATTATAATGTAAAATAAATAATGTACATTATTGTTGTCACCTAGAATTGCGCCCTGTGCAAAGTTTATAAAAACTGGGCTTTCTAGAGCAACATGGGATCATCTCAAGGTTGTGGGTCACCTATAACTGAAATGAACCTCTGGAGAAGGTCGGCTTCCTTTGGTATCACCTAGACTATTGATTTCTTTGAAGGGAAAGGGATAGAGTACATAAATTAAAGGACTACACTAGGGTGATACACTAAACTGTTTGAGAAATCATGAAATGAACACAGGAAGAACATACACTTGAAAGCCTAATTGCTATTCTCAGAACAACCTCTTTCAGATTTAATGCTTTAGTCCTAACAGGTTTGACCTACATACACATCTCAGGAAGGAAAGATTAATTTCACAGCTCTAAGATATGAATACAGAATTATAGAACACAGTTAAAGACTTACATGTTCAAAGGAAAGATATAGAAATGAGAATCAATGAAAACATGAACACAAACTTCCAAGGTAAACTCTATGTTATATTCAGGATTCCAGTTGAGTTACAGAAACATACATTAATTGAGAAAGGATTGATAAAAATCACTAACTCCCTTGAATGCATAACCTGAACTGTTTACAAAAAGGCAAAAAATGCCTTATATACAAACGAGTGTGTCGGCCCCCTAGGGTTTACAAAAAATATCCTGTTCAAAAGGAAACTATCCTCAGATCTTTTCTAGTAGTTAATGCCAAAGCCTGCGTGTCCAGTTGTCCATGTCGGTGTGAAGAACCACCTTTTGGAGAAGCCCCTCAGATCTTTTTTAACTGAATTAATGCAGAACCCTTGCGTGTCCATGACGGCGAAAAGTCATCCCTGAGGGAACCTTCTTCAGATATTTCATAGCTACTGCATTCATTCAGATCTATCATGTCCCGTTTGAGCTACTTCGGCTGAACGCCTTGAATTCCCTGAGCTCACTTCATTTTGCGTGGCATTCAACCAAGGTTGACATCCTTCGTTCTGCCACGGCTTGCCTTAACTTCCCCAATTGGTCGAGCACCTTCCATGCGGGCTTTGCAGCTGGTCAAAAGTCTTTTGAAAAGAATCGCATCTCGGAAAGACACGGAAAGTGTCTTGCCGATGCGATTATATCATTTGGCAACAATCGGCGTAACATGGCGTTATTGCTGAGAGCCTTTATCGAGCTTCAGACCTCATACCGATGTTGCCTCTGTGGTCGCCAAGACAAGCGCTCGTCGGTAAGACACCACACCGAGTGTACAGCTTCCTCCTGAAGTCTCCGCGAACTTGATATTGCAAACCATATCGGCAAGAGTCCGCCGATGTCACCTTGACGCATTTTGGTCTACCGGGCCCTTCATACTTTCGGCGAGACATATGTCTTCGCTAAGATCTCTTAGTGAGCTCCTTTACCTACCTCAAAGTGCCCAGTCGGTGTGACCCTCATCCTTTGGCAAGACGTCTTGCCGAAGGCAAAAACCTTTGCCAAGCCCCGCTTGTCACTATAGCACCCCCGGGTCGCTGAGACCTCTTGTAGACTTCCCCTTTCACTGGGACCTTGGCTTGTCATCCAGACTTCATATTGAGTGCCTCCAGTCATACCGACATCTGCTTTAGTCACCGAGACACCTTTCATTCACCGAGACATCTTAGCGAGACCCCCTTTTGTAGAACTCCCCCCTTTCTTGGCGAATTCCTTTTCGTTCTGAAGGCTTCACTACTCAGTGAGACTCACGTCGAAGTCTGAACCCTCGGCCGACTTCTTTTCTTTGGCTTGACTCCTGCCGGTCAGGAAGAGGTCCTCCTCGAGCTCCTTATGTTATGCTGAAGGCTCCTTCATTGTCGGTGGGACCCACGCCAAACTCTTCGGTGAAGCACTATCGACGTAACCCTTGCCGGTCGCCAAGACATCACTGCGAAAGCTTCAAGTCTTGGCAGGGCCTTTCCTTTGTCTTCGGTGGTTCTTTCATGCTTCGGCAAGACATACGCCGAAGGATCCATCCTCCGCCAAGTCATTCACTTATCGGCAAGACATCTCATTCTCGCTAAGACCTCATGTCGAGAACCCTTAGTCATGCCAAGGGCCCTCTGTCCTTTGCGTCGGGGAGACTTTTTTCAGTCGGCCAGACCTTATGGTGATAGCCTCATCTCCTGACGAATGCGCCCTTTTTCACTGAGATTCTTCAAACCTAGCGGGGGCAGGATCAAGACAAAACCGGAACTGGGACCAGGGGAGCAAGGAAGCGGGAGCAAAGATAAATGAATCCCGGCGGAACCGGGATCGGGACCAAAATGGGGAAAAAACAAAAAGGAAAACCGGAACCGGAACCAAATCCGGACCTGAAACTTTCATCAAGTTTCAAGTTAGGATTTCGTTCTGAACCTGCTTCCGACGACATACAAGGGAAGAAGGGAGAAAAAGAAAAACATAAGGGGAAACCAAGGAGGAAACATCCCCCGAGTACAGGCCACGAAGAAGAAAGAAAAACAAGCGGGACCGGGATCGGAACTGGAACGGAAGCAGGAACTGGAACTTTGGAAAAGTTCAAATTTTGAATTCCGACCCGGTCTCGGGCCCAAGCTCGACAAAAGAAAGAAAACACAAAATAGGAGACAAAGGCAGGACCGAAGTGAAAATCAATCCCGAACTACACACAGTGGGGGTGGGGGCGGGAACAAACCCAAAGCTAAAACTTTCATCAAGTTCCGAGATCGGACCCCGACCCAACCCCGCCTTCGACAAAGGCAAGGAAGGGAGGAAAAAGGACAAGGAAGAAAAGAAAGGAAAAACTACCCCATGGTAAAACGTAAGGCCAAAGAAGAGGACAAGACGCACACGAGCACGGACCCAGAACCGGAATCAGAACAGAAACAGGAACCGAGAGTTCAAAGAAAGTTCCAAGTTCAGATTCTGACTCAATCCCGCCCCCGACAGAACAAGGAAATAGAGAAGAAAACAAAACAAAAAAGAGGGAAAGACAAAACAAAACATAAAAATGAAAACCCACCGAAACCGAAGACCTGCACGCTGGTCTCAACCCTCTTGGGAGCCACAATTAATCCACGTGCCGAATTCATTTAACATTTCCCCCTACATCTGCACAAGAAACAAACAAGTTTAGAAAAAATGATCCTGATGCAAAGGTTCCTTTATTTGGTCTTCGAGAACCCCTAAAAACATGGGTTACCCTGCCTGATTGAGCCCATAGGTGAAAAATGGGTAACAATTATAATTCCCAATTACGGGAAAAACAATTCTCATAATTAAATAGTTTTAAAATAAAATTAAAAACTCAACTAATATAATATAAATAAAAATTATACTTACTAATTCTAAAGTTTAAAATGGAAAAGAAAATAAAAATAATATAAATTTTTATAATTAATTAAATACTAAACAAAAACAATATGTATATGCAAAAAGAATGCACATTATAATTCTCATTCTCATTATTTAAACAGTTTTAAAATTTTAAAAAAACTCAACTAATATTATCTAAAAAATATATAATTACTAAATGTTCAGTTTACCTGTTCAAAATTTTAAAATGGAAAAGAAAATAAAAAGACAAATCCTTATAATTAAATACCAAAAAAATAGTACAATCCTTATAATTAAATACTTAAAAAAGGCAATATGTATATGCATAGAGTATTTTGTTAACCAAGTGGGTTATAAATTACCAAGCAAGGAGTAAAACAATATAATAGTCAATTTAGATGAATAAAAAGTAATTTCATCTAGCGCTTGGTAATTTAGGGCTCACAAAACAAATAATATTTACATGCCTATAAAAAGTAGAATAAAAAATACTTTAACCACATGCGGTAGCAGATATTATGCAGCACGAGTAGAAATAAATTATATGCAATCTGTAGAAGATATTATGCAGTGCGAGGCAGACTTTTGCAAGTAAAGTATTATTATAATGTGATAAAATCAAGAAAAGGGTATCAATGGACCAAACAGTTTCAAGGGTCAGCAATCTGATATCAACCATCAATTGGCAGTTTTAGGTTTGTCTTCTTCAAATAGGATACACCTTTAGCATAAAATATATAGCACCATCCCGATAAATAGTGCCAACTTTTTCAAAAAATTGGAGAAAAATACATTAAACCCTTAATTAGCCCTCTACCCTCTACCCTCTACCCTCAACCCTTCACCCTAGTTAAACCCTAATCCCTCATAACCCCTATCCCTTCTACCCTATACATTGGACCCTCAACCCTAATCCCTCAACCATATACGTACCCTCAACCCCTATACCCTCTACCGGCCTATACAATATTGGACCCTCAACCCTAATCCCTCTACCCTCAACCTCAAACCCTCAAGCCTCAACCATTAAACCTCTACCCTCTACCCTCTGATCTACCATATACATTAAACCTTCAACCCTCAATTCTCAACCCTCAACCCTTAATCCCTCAACCCTAAACCCTCAACCCCTATATGCCCTCTACCCTCTACATTGGAACCTCAACCCTAATTGACCTTCAACCATATTATACCCTCAAACATCCTAGATATACCCTAAACCCTCTACTCTCAACCCTTAATAACTTCCCTCAACCCTAAACCCTTAACCCTAAACATGCCTTAAACCTAAACATGCCTTAAACCTTCTACCCTCTTATACCCTAAACCCTAAATCGGTGTTAAACCCTCTATGTCTCTCTACCCTCAACCCAATACCCTCTTATACCCTCTACCCTAATCCCTCAACCCTTAAACCCTTAAACCCAAGTAAATTACTCTCTACCCTAATCCCTCAACCCTCAACCCTTAATCCCTCAACCCTTATACCCTCTACCCTATACATTAATGGACCCTCAACCCTAATCCTTGAACCATATACCCTCAACCCTCTACTCTCAATCTTAAACCCTCAACCCTCAACCCTTAAATGCTAAAGTACCCATACACCCTCTACCCTATATATACATTGGACCCTAATATAATTAACCCTAATCCTTGAACCATATTATACCCTCTACCCTCAACCCTAATCCCTCAACCCTAGTTAAACCCTTAAACCCAATTACTAAACTCTCTACCCTAATCCATCAACCTTCAACCCTTAATCTCTCAACCCTTAATTAACCCTCAACCCTTTACCCTCTACCCTAGTTAAAACCTAATTTAGCCTCAACCCCTATACCCTCTACCCTATACATTGGACCCTCAACCCTAATCCCTCAACCTGCTTTCACCCTCAACCCTCTACCCTCAACCTTAAACCCTCAAGCCTCAACCCTTAAACCCTCTACCCTCTACCCTCTAATCTATGATATACATTAAACCCTCAACCCTCAATTCTCAACCCTCAACCCTAGTTAATCCCTCAACCATCAACCCTCAACCCCTATACCCTCTACCCTCTACATTAGAACCTCAACCCTAATCAACCTTCAACCATATTATACCCTCAAATGTCTTAGCTATACTCTAAACCCTCTACCCTCAACTAGGCTTAACGTCCCTCAACCCTAAACCGACCTTAAACCTTCTACCCTCTACCCTCAACTGTAATCCCTCAACCCTATACCCTCAACCCAATACCCTAAACCCTAAACCGTTAAACCCTCTACATCCCTCTACCCTCAACCCAATACATACCCTCTTATACCCTCGACCCTAATCCCTCAACCCTTAAACCCTTAAAACCCAAGTAAATTACTACTCTCTACCCTAATCCCTCAACCCTCTACCCTCTACCCTCTACAAGTACCCTTAAACCCTAACCCCTCTGTAATGTACCCTTTTATCGAATAAAATAATAAGGGATAATTTCCTAATCTTCAATTCCCGAGATTAGGAAAATTTATCTTTGCAAGGGAATTCGTGATAATTAAATTAAGGCTGAAAAAAAAAACAAAAACTTTATTCTATCAAATTTATTTAATTATCATCTTTAGACATTGGTGGGGGCCACTTTAATAATAATCTCTTTTCTTCTGGGCACCTTGGTGTGAAATAAATCAAAGAGATAATATTTAAGCTTGTGCGGTTATGGATTGAGACAAATTCAGATTTTTCCATTTTGAACTCAAACTCACTCAAGGAGAATGGTTGCTTTTTTCAAAGAAAGGATGGGCAACTCCAAAGTTATTAATAAGGCTCGATTTGCATGGACGGGGCATTCTGGAACAATTATTATCTTTATTTCTCTTATCGAGCATGGCTAAGAATGCTTAGCAAGACAAAAACCCTGTGTTGGATGGGACGACAACCCCAGTCCAAGTGCTGATCACTCTAGAACATCATAACAAGATGGCTGATATAGATGTGAAGACAGGTGAAGACAAAACCCAGAAAAAATTCTAGAAGACGTGTTGCCTCTGGAAGGAATTCGCTACATAGAAGACTAAAACGTGACTTGATCTCTAAGTGTTGCGGATCCAAGGGAGTTCGGGCACATAACTTACTCTTTGGCTTTCAACCCAGCGTCTCCAGGTTCACTGAATAACTGTGCTTTTATTCATTTTCTAAGTATTGAATGTACAAGGAACTCTGTGTAGTTAGGCGTCTATGCTGGTAATATTATTCTGAAATAATCCATGTGCTTATCTCAGGTTATAGTACAATTCTGGGCGATTTGCAAATAAAATTTGGGTATCAAAATTCAAAACAGGTCATTGTTGCATGTTTTTCCTATTTCGTGAAGATGTTTATCACTTGTGCAAATTACTGAATGCAATCACAAATTATAAATGCTATTAAACTGAGAATCTCACAATCAATCTACATTTCACTAGGAAAGTATTTTTTAGTGGTATCAGAGCTTCGAATCCTGCCTGCCTGTAGGGGTTTCTAGATGCTTTTTTTGTTGCATGTCAAGAATTTGGTTGCCTTTTTTCTCCTAACCCAAAACATATCAGTATAAAGTGTTTCTATGCATTCAAGAGGGTTTGAACCACACAGATACAATACAAGGAGTAGGTCAGGACAACAAGAAGAAACTAAAATTAACCCAACTGAGGGAGATATGGGTGAAAGAAGAGACGAAAGTCCACCAAGAGAGTTGAATAATCAGTTCAATGATTTTTTGACAGTATTTTCCCAACAACAGCAAATGATGCAACAGTTCCAGGATCGTATGATCACTGCTTTGGGATAGTTAAGGGTTGGTCATTCTCGCTCTGGAAGGTCCAGTAGTCAACATAGCAGAAGTAATGCTAGGCATGAGAACCAAGATAGAACAGCAGATACAAGGTCTGATCGACCTTTACGTCCCACCTTTATACCTCGTCAGGTTGAAAGGGAACCCATACTAGAGGTAGAGGAAGTAGAGACCCACATTACAGATGAAATCATGGTGGCTCGGGATGAGTATTTGCAATTACCAGCTAATGTGAGGCAACTAATGAATTTAAACTAATTCATGAATCAGCATAAGGACAAGGCCAGAAATCGTCAGGAGGGACAAGATTGGAGACCTAGAGGACCAGCCAGGCAGGGCACTCAACTTGTGGAGTATAAGGATGCCTTGAACAAAATAACCATCCCAACTTTCAATGGAACCGAAGGCTGATCAGCTAGATCATGGATTCATAAGTTAGATACTTTCTTGGCACTTAAGCCCATGGAGGAAGAAAAATCAATACAGTTTGTTGTACCATGCATTTGGATGGGGTAGCTTATGATTGGTGGCATCATGGTCTTATTTCCTAGGATCATACTATGATTCATTCATATGAAGAATTTGTCAATAGGCTGATTACACACTTGACCAGAAAGATATAGAAGTTTACTACATGGAATTAGCCCAGTTAAAGCAAGGAGGACAACTTGAATCATACATCAATGAATTCCAAAAAATTGCAATAATGGTTCCTGATATGCCTCAGAAAAGAGTCACATTGCTCTTTGTTGAAGGCCTAAGTGACAGACTTAAAGGCTTAGTTAAAGCTCATAGGCCCAGTTCTCTTGATGATGATATTGGATTAGCAATGGACTTAGAAAGTACAGCACCATATCAGCCTCAAAAGAAAGAATTCAGCCCTTGGAAAATGGATAAAAAGGGCCCAAACCAGCAGAGAAACATGAGTTTCAATCAGTCTAGAAATGCACCTTCAAAAGCTGATCAAGAATCATGAAACAAACTAAGGAGGAAGAAATTGTGATTCTCCTGTAAGGATCCTTGGGAACTAGGACATCGTTGCCTTGGTAGGGGTAAACTTCATTTAATTGAAGTACATTCAGAGGATGAGTCAGAAGAGGGTGTTGAAGAAGGTCCCACACAGGAGTTTCAGCCACCACAGATTGAATTGGAAAACACTGTAGTTAGAGAAAATCCACACATAGCTACTCTTTCTGGAATTTCGAGAGGTAGACCCTTCCGGTTAAAAGGAGTTCTTAATGGGTAGCGGATGGTGTGTTTAGTGGACAGTGGTGCAACTCATAACTTTATTGATGAAGGTTTAGTCAGTAGACGAGGACTGCAGGCAGAGGAATTTCCTGGATTTAATGTAATTGTTGCAGATGGTTTTCCCCTGAGTTGTAACCATGTCATACCACAACTGAAAATTTAGCTAGGAGACTATACTCTAATGGGAGACTTCTATGTTCTTGGTCTCAGTAATGTGGATGCTATTTTGGGTCTTCAGTGGCTTGAATCATTAGAGGGGTATGTTCAGGACTTCAAACAGATGCAGTTGGAGTTTATGGTTGAGGGTAAGAAAACCATACTGAAAGCTATGGCGGATGGAGGACCAAGGGTGGTCTTAGCAAAAAGATTGGAAGCTATTTTCTGTCATGATGATATTGAGTGGGCAGCCCAATGTTTTGTTTCTAACAATGCTGCCATAGATAAGGAACCCTCTTACCATGTTGATATACAATCTATGTTAGATAAACATGGTGCTGTGTTTGGAGATATTCCTCCGGGACGTCCATCGGATAGAGGATTTGAGCATGTGATTGAGCTGGAAGAAGGCTCAAAACTAGTTATAACCACTCCTTATAGGCACCCTCGTCACTTCAAAGAGGAGATCAAAAAGACAATTAAGGAGTTGTTGAAAATGGGACACACCCAAGTTCTAGTCCTTTTGCATCCTCAGTAGTGTTGGTTAAGAAAAAAGATGGCACCTTACGTATGTGTATTGATTACAGGGCTTTGAATAAAAGGACTATAAAGAACAGGTATCCCATTCCTAGAATAGATGAACTCTTGGATGAGTTACATGGATCAATTTTATTTTCTAAGATTGATTTACGTTCCGGCTATCATCAAATAAGTGTGAGGGAGGAAGACATTCAGAAGACAACTTTATGTTGTCACTATGGGCACTTTGAATTCCTTGTTATGCCCTTTGGTCTCACCAACACGCCAGCCATGTTTCAATCTAGTATGAATCACATTTTCCGTGAACAGTTGAGGAAGTTTGTATTAGTATTTTTTGATGACATACTAATTTATAGCAAAACTTGGGAAGAACATTTGCAACATTTAGATATTGTTCTGAGTATCATGGAACAACAGTCATTGTTTGCTAAAGCTTCAAAGTGTGAATTCAGAATGTTAGAGATTCTTTATCTAGGGCATGTGATTGGTGTTGATGGGGTAAAAGTTCATCAAGAGAAGATACAAGCAATCTTGGAGTGGCCACCTCCTAAGAACATTTCTGATTTGAGAGGATTCTTGGGTTTATGTTGTTATTACAGAAGATATGTACGAGGCTTTTCCCAGTTAGCTTCCCCCTTGACTAATCTTACAAAGAAGGGGGCTTTCCAATGGTCTACAAAGGCACAGGCTATTTTTGAAAAACTCAAGGACATCATGAGCACATGTCCAATATTAGCACTCCCTGACTTCACAAAGCCTTTCATTGTGGAATGTGATGCTTCAGGACAGGGAATTGGAGCAGTACTAATGCAAGATAGACATCCTATTGTGTTTGAAAGCAGGAAGCTCAGAGATCCAGAGAAATTGTATTCCACGTATGATAAAGAGATGTTGGCTATCATGCATACATTAGCCAAATTTAGATAGTATTTGGTGGGTGCAAAATTTACTGTTAGAACTAATCATAATAGTCTTAAATATTTTTTGAAACAAAAGGATCTCAATGAATGCCAACAAAAGTGGGTGAGTAAGATTCAGGCATATGAGTTTGATGTGGAATATATCAAAGGAAAGAAGAATGTGGTTGCTGATGCACTTTCTAGAAGACCCACTCTTTGCTCACTTACAAAAATTTCCGCTGATTGGAAATCGCAACTGTTGGCTAAATATTCTAAAGACTCCTTTGCTTGTGATATAGTGGATGGGAAGGTACAGGATGATAGATATACCCTAATAGGAGAAGTGATATATTACAAAAATAGGATCTACCTTGTACCTGGGTCTAAACTTAAGCAGAGTATTATGAAAGTGTTGCATGACACGCCTTTAGCTGGACATCAGGGGTTCTTCAAAACTTATAGGCAGGTAAGAGAGAGATTCTCTTGGAAAGGGCTTAAGGATGATGTGCTACAACATGTCCGTGAATATTTGACATGCCAGCAGAATAAGACAGAGCACACTTTTCGAGCGGGTCTTTTACAACCTTTACCCATTCTAGAACATAAGTGGGAAGGTATATCTATGGATTTTATCACAGGATTGCCACGTGTCCAGGGGAAAGATTGCATATATGTAGTCGTGGATAGATTGACCAAATATGCACATTTCTTCGCTATATCTATTGATTACACCGCAGTTCAGATGGCAGAGGTATTCTTCAGGGAGGTATTCAGGTTACACTGACTCCCCAAAACAATCGTCAGTGACCAAGACAACAGATTCTTAAGTATGTTTTGGCAGGAGTTGTTTCGTTTGGCAGGTACAGAGTTGACACCAAGCACGAGTTATCATCCTCAAACCGATGGCCAAACAGAGATAGTAAACAAGTGGATTGAGGGATATCTGTAGAATTATGTGTTGGGACAGCAGCGTGCTTGGATCAGATGGTTGCACTTAGGTGAGTATTGCTACAATACCACCTACCACATGTTGATTGGCATGTCTCCCTTCCGAGCCTTATATAGGTATGATGCCCTATCATTTGTAGATGTGGCCTTTGATGATAGCAGGGTCCCACGGGCCAAGGAGACCATGCAAAACTATCAAGACATTCTCAAGGCACTGAAAGACAATCTGCAACATGCTCAGAACCAATAGAAAATGTATGTAGATAGACACAGAGTTGAGAGATCATTCAAGGTTGGGGACTTAGTTTTCTTACGTTTGCAGCCATACAGACAGTCCTCACTTAAGAAAAGTGGAGTAGAAAAACTACAGCCATGTTTTTATGGACCATACAAGATAGTAAGGAGAATAGGCGAAGTTGCATATGAATTGGAGCTTCTGGTGGGTAGTAAGATTCACGTCTTCCATGTTTCTTGCCTCAAGAAGGCATTGGGTCAACAGGTTGTGGCATCCCTAGAGCTTCCTCCACTTGATGAAGAAGGAAAATTGGTTCTTGTTCCTGAGGGAATTGCATATTGGAGGGAGAGGAAACTGAGAAATAAAGTGATTCGGGAATATCTGATCAAATGGAAAGACCTTTCCGTTGAGGATGCAACATGGGAAGGGGAAGAAATTCTTCAGCACCCAAATTTAAGATTGCTAGAGGACCAGCAATCTCGGGAAGGAAGGACTGTAATGTCCCCTTTTATCGAAAAAAATAATAAGGGATAATTTCCTAATCTTCAATTCCCGAGATTGGGAAAATTTATCTTTGCAAGGGAATTCGTGATAATTAAATTAAGGCTAAAAAAAAAACAAAAATTTTATTCTATCAAATTTATTTAATTATCATCTTTAGACATTGGTGGGGGCCACTTTAATAATAATCTCTTTTCTTCCGAGCACCTTGGTGTGAAATAAATCAAAGAGATAATATTTAAGCTTGTGTGGTTACGGATTGAGATGAATTTAGATTTTTCCATTTTGAACTCAAGCTCACTCAAGGAGAACAGTTGCTTTTTTCAAAGAAAGGATGGGCAACTCCAAAGTTATTAATAAGGCTCAATTTGCATGGACGGGGCATTCTGGAACAATTATTATCTTTATTTCTCTTATCGAGCATGGTTGAGAATGCTTACCAGGACAAAAACCCTATGTTGGATGGGACGACAACCCCAGTCCAAGTGTTGATCACTCTAGAACATCATAACAAGAAGGTTGATATAGATGTGAAGACAGGTGAAGACAAAACCCAGACATAATTCTAGAAGACGTGTTTCCTCTAGAAGGAATTCGCTGCATACAAGACTGAAACGTGACTTGATCTCTAAGTGTTGCGGATCCAAGGGAGTTCGGGCACATAACTTACTCTTTGGCTTTCAACCCAGCATCTCTAGGTTCACTGAATAATTGTGCTTTTATTCATTTTCTAAGTATTGAATGTACAAGGAACTTTGTGTAGTTAGGCGTCTATGTTGGTAATATTATTCTGAAATAATCCCTGTGCTTATCTCGGGTTATAGTACAATTCTGGGCGATTTGCAAATAAAATCTGGGTATCAAAATTCAAAACGGGTCATTGTTGCATGTTTTTCCTATTTCGTGAAGTTGTTTATCACTTGTGCAAATTATTGAATGCAATCACAAATTATAAATGCTATTAAACTGAGAATCTCACAATCAATCTACATTTCACCGGGAAAGTATATTTAACCCTCAACCCCTATACCCTCTACCCTATACATTGGACCCTCAACCCTAATCCTTGAACCATATACCCTCAACCCTCTCCTCTAGTCAATCTTAAACCCTCAACCCTTAACCCTTACAGCCTCTACCCTCTACCCTATATATGCTTTGGACCCTGAACCCTAATCCTTGAACCATATACCCTCTACCCTCGACCCTAATCCCTCAACCCTAGTTAAACCCTTAAACCTAATTACTAAACTCTCTACCCTAATCCCTCAACCCTCAATCCCTTAACCCTTAATTAACCCTCTACCCTATTCAAACCCTAATCCCTCAACCCTTATACCCTCTACCCTATGCGTTGGACCCTCAACCCTAATCCTTCAACGTACATACCATATACGTACCCTCTACCCTATAATACATGATTGGACCCTCAACCCTAATCCCTCAACCATATACCCTGAACCCTCTACCCTCAACCTTAAACCCTCAAGACTCAACCCTTAAACCCTCTACCCTCTGATCTACCCTATACATTAAACCCTCAACCCTTAATTCTCAACCCTCAACCCTTAATCCCTCAACCCTCAACCCTTAAACCCTAAACCCTAAACCCCTATACCCTCTACCATCTATATTGGAACCTCAACCCTAATTGACCTTCAACCATATACCCTCAAACGTCTTAGCTATACCCTAAACCCCCAACCCTCAACCCTTAACATCCCTCAACCCTAAACCATTAAACCCTAAACCGACCTTAAACCTTCTACCCTACCCTCTACCGTAATCCCTCAACCAGCTTATACCCTCAACCCAATACCCTAAACCCTAAACCGTTAAACCCTCTATGCCCTTCTACCCTCAACCGGCCAATACCCTCTTATACCCTCAACCCTAATCCCTCAACCCTTAAACCCTTGACCCTCTACCCTCTACTCTCAACCCTCAACTACCCTTAATTAACCCTAATCCCTCAACCCCTATACCCTCAACCCTCTTATACCCTCAACCCTTAATCCATCCCTGCCTCTCTACCCTAATCCCTCAACCCTATACCCTTAACCCTAATCCCTCAACCCAATACCCTAAACCCTAAACCATTAAACCCTCTATGTCCCTCTATCCTCAATGTCCCAATACCCTCTACCCTAGTCAACCCTAGTGATCCCTCAACCCTAATCCCTCAACCCTTAAACCCTTAAACCCAAGTAAACTCTCTACCCTAATCCCTCAACCCTCAACCCTTAATCCCTCAACCCTTAAACCCTCAAGTACCCTCTACCCTCTACCCTCAACCCTCAACCCTCAACCCTCAAGTACCCTTAAACCCTAATCCCTCAACCCCTATACCCTCTACCCTATACATTGGACCCTCTACCCTAATCCTTGAACCATATACCCTCAACCCTCTACCCTCAACCTTAATTAACCCTCAACCCTCTACCCTATACATTAACACGCCCTTAACCCTCAATTCTCAACCCTCAACCCTTAATCTGCACAAAGTACTGCGGTAAAGGAAAATTTTGTTTCATTTATGATTATCTGGAGGAATAAATGGGTATATACAAAGGGAATGTTGGTGACAGTATGGATCTTGTCACACAAATTGTTGCATTTCATGCTAAATACAATGAAAAATTGAAGGTAGTAGATCTTTTGATGCAAGTGAAGTGTAGGCAAGCAATTGAAGGCTAATGAATATTGGGGAAGGATATTTTGTTCTAACACCCTTAATCCCTACTAGATCAGAACAATTAGATGCTAAATTAGGCACTAAAACAGGCTCTAAAGTAGGTGCTAAAATAGGCCTGTTACATTAGGCACTAATATGAGCGCAAATGTAAATGCTAATCTGGTTGCTAATTTAGGCACTAATCTAGGTGTTACCGTAGGCATCATTTTTGGCGCTAATCTTGGCATTAATCTAGGTGTTAATATGGGCACTACACTAGACGTTAATATCAGTGCTAATTTGTGCCTCAATTGACACTAACTTGTTGTGGTTGGCACAAAAAATGCCAAAAATAGTGCCATCTCAAAAAATAGTATTGAATTTTCCCAAAAAATGGAGAAAAATTATACATTAAAACAGTGGGTAGAAGCAAAAAATGGAGCAAAAAAGGGAGCTAATCATAGGGATTTGTTGTAGTGTGAGAAGAGGAGTCAACAAATTAATTAATGAGGCATGGTCTATGAATGGGCTTGATGTTGGGCATTTATTGGAAAGAAAATGAAGGAGACTCATATGCAGGTCTTAACTATGAGAAAGGCATAAGTAAATAGACAGATGGCCACACATTTAATAAAGCATGGCACCCATGCCCTCCCCCATAATTTTTTTCCAATTTTCCATGTGAAGGGAGGAAATTATGCAAGTCGTGGGAAAAAGGAGCCACCTCACAATCCTCAACCACTGTACAAAACCCTTCATATAGAGATGTGTGTGTTGTTTAGGATAACAAAAGGAGAGATAAAGGAAAGGAAGGCAACTTGTATGTTGAGAGGGGGAGATGGGTAGGAAGTGCAAGAGGGGCAGATTTTACATTGGTCTCAGAGCAACCAAGTTCAAACGCTAGACCTATGAAGTTCAATTGACTCTGGGTTAAGTATGTTGTCTTACACCACCAACTAACCATAACTAAGTCGATCACTTAATATGCACGGTTTTGTATTGAATATCTTAAATGGACTTTTAAGCTTCTAAGAATGGATGGTTGGTCCTAACCAAGAAAACTTGGATGGGTGCAAAAGGGAATTTTGATATACGAATTGTAAATGAAAATTAGAGTGTGTAGTGAAAGGTTAAGGTATTTTGATGATTACTATTTCCCTTAACTCACTTTGTTGGATTTGATCTTACCCCTTATCATGAGGAGAATTTCATTGTATATTTAAGAATATTAAGAATCTTTCTCTTGGTATAAAGATGAGTTGCTAGGAACCTAGAATGCAAATAATTGAGGGTGTATGTTAGAATGGATAGGTAGTGACTAGCTTAATACTTGAGAGTGAAGAGTCATTTTTTATGCCTGGTACTTTGATAATTTGCAAGGGTTAACTAGTAAATATGTGTATCCAATGGCATAATATTGACCTCTTAAGAAAAATCAACCCATAAATTTGAAATAGAGGGTTGGATTAAATGAAAACACTTACTTGAGGATATATTTTTAGTATACACCCTCTTAAATATTACAAAAATTATTCCAAATTGGTCAAATTAAGAAAAATGGAACTACTTGAGAGGCAAGGATATGGGTTCAAAAGTAATTAACTTGTTTAGAAACCCAAAAAAATGAAGAAATTAAAAAAATACAACCTTATGATAAGCCAAGACCGCTTATCCTAAGGGAGGAAGGATGCCCATCCCCACCAACCACATCCATGTTGGACCGACCATGAAGGGGAAAATAAAATAAAAAGAAAAAGAAAAAGAGAAGAGGAGTCAACAAATTAATTAATGAGGCATGGTTTGAGCATGGGCCTGCCGTCGAGGCATTTATTCGAAATAAAATGGAGGAGACTCATATGCAGGTCTTAACTATGAGAAAGGCATAAGTAAATGGAGGGACGACCGCACATTTAATAAAGTGTGACACCCATACCCTCCCCAATAATTTTTGTCTAATTTTCCGCATGAAGGGAGGAAATTATGTAAGTCATGGGAAAAAGAGTGCCTGCCAATATTCAACCCCCGTAAACCCTTCATCTGGAGATGTGTATGTTGTTTAGGATAAAAAGCAGAGAGAAAGGAAAGGAAGGCAACTTGTATATTGAGAGAGGGAGATGGTAAGGAAGTGCAGGAGGAGCGGATTTTACATTAGTATTCTTGCCTTCCGAAGAATTAATAACACCAATAAGCCTATGTAAGAGAAAAAATGCTAACCTTTTGAAGAACTAATAACACCAATAAACTTATGTAAGAGAAACAATGCTAACAAAATAATAAATACAATAAAAATAATAATTATACAATCATAATATATCAAGATTATTTACTATAAAAATATTTTTTTTAAATAATTAACAAAAACAGCACACTTATTGCTTAAACTCAACCATTCACAACGTACACTTAATCCAAATCCATGTATGAATATTTATCATCACATAACTATAGAAAGCAGCAAAGGAGTATTACAATTCAATGGGTATTAAATCATGGGCAAAGAACACCTTAAGGAAAGAACCCAGCAAATGTGGTGGGGTGTGCTAGATAAGAAGTGTAAAACATGCAAAGGATACAACACATCCAACAATGAATTCTCTTTGCTATATGCTATTGGACACATTGATTTAAGTCTATGATATATATAGACACAAAGGGGGTGGTGGATCTTTAAAATTCACAATATATTCCTCAAACTCCCTCTTGTGTCATTATACATTATGTATAAAAATCCCTTACTCGGCTCATGAACTGTCTATCTACTACTATGATCCCAAAGACGGGTTCTAGTTTATAAACCCTAAAAACCCTCTAGATTGCATTGAGCAAGCCTTGTTCTAAGTTGGAAGCAATCTTGAAGATGGCTATTTTATTGCAATGACATCACATTATAAACACCCCCAGCTCCCCGAAGACCGCGCTCTTATCAAAATTTGAAATTGCTTTGATTGTGGCTCCATGCAAGGATTTCTGAATGTAGTTGTCTGCTGCCATCTCACCTCACGTCTTCTGCCCCAAAATGATAAACAAAAAATCTTCCAAAAGTTGGTCATTGTGGATGTGTCCATTCTCGAACAAGATGGAGCCAATGAAAGCCTTAACTGCACTCTCAACATGTAAGGACCCAATGCAGAAGAGCCATTGTAGTTATTTCAATAGGTACTTGTCTTTGCAGTCGCAAGGGCATTCACTTATTGCAAACCTTCTGGCCATAATTTAGATGGCTTCTCAAAACATCCACAATTGATATAGCCTTTGCTAGTATTCCCAAGAGTAGGATTTGGCAGGATAGCATTGACAAATAAGCATAGCGAAGCTCACTAGAATGCTTGAAATACAATCATTATCTGCAATATTTGCCAACATCATTAAAAGATTATGAAATCTCATGCATATCTATTCTTCTTGTTCAATCGCATGATTTGCAAAAGTGTTTACTGCCATATTTGCCTCTCGGAAGACGTGATTGACGAAATACATTCATGCAAACTATCCAAGATGGTATAGATGTGCTCCATCTTCTTATTTAAATTCCAATTAACAAATTTCCTATTGTGGATGACATTAATACAGTTTAGGGAACTCCTTTTATCTCGTTTTTTTTTATGCTTCTATTTCATCTTCATTATTAGTTCCAGAAGGCAGTTTTTCTTGACAGAGTTCATATGAAGATACTTATTTCATTTTGAATTATGCAACCTGCACCTAAGACCCCTAGGTTACCTCTTTGAGGCTTCATTGAAACTAAGCTTTAGTCAGCCACTTAGCATTCTTCCTCTTTTTCTTCGACTGGCCGGAAGGCTCATTTGAAGCAAAACTACATGGGAATTTGAGCAATTTCCCGTTTTCATTACCTAATCATCCCATTGTGTGAACGATCTAGTCCTAATGTTAGATGATCCAAGCTTGCAAGAAATATATTCACTCATTCCAAACTCTATTTTCTTAGTTACCTCCTTCGTGGCCATCTATTTTTCATTGAACATTAGCTTGTTTCGTTCCTTCCATAAATGTCAAACTATCATTGATGGTCTTATTTCCCAAAGACCCGCCCAAATAGATTTATAGTGAAGGTGTGGCCAGCTATGAAAGAGATCTGACGGGTCTGTTTGAAGAGCTCCAAACCAACAAAGTTTGTCACATAGGCATATCCAATATGCTGACAGTTTAGTAACAAATGGCCATCGTTTCTTTTGTTTCCTAACAAAGTGGGCATTTCGATGGGCCTTCAATTCCAATCAATCGAAGCCTATCTCCCATTAGAATTCATTCGTGAAGTATTGTCCAAGCAAAGGCACCTTCCTGTGGAAGCCAATTGGGCCCTCAACATAGATCAACCGGCTATAAATTGTTTGTAGAGAGGAGCTAAGGATTTGATAACCCATAATCACAGTATTGAGTATGTTGGAGTAATAAAGTCATCGCTTAATTAATTAATTAATCAATCACTTTATATTTTATTACACTTAAGTTAAACTTAGGAGTGTATTTATTTCATTATTTGTTTTTATTAATTAGTTGCATTTTGCATGATTAAAGCTTCTAATATTAGAACATGTTGTCTCATTCATTACTATGAGGACACTTGTTATGTTCTAATCTAACCCTAATCTAGGGTTAGCTTTCATCCTTTCATAAGGATTGATTCATTGTAATTATTTTTAATTATTGTAATTAAAACTTCTAATATTAAAAAATGTTGTTTCATTCATTACTATGAGGACACTTGTCATGTTCTAATCTAACCCTAATCTAGAGTTAGCTTTCATCATTTTCATAAAGATTGATTCATTGTAATTATTTTTAATTCTCTACGGCAGCATATTCACGGTAGTTGGATCAATAATAATTCTCAGATTATTGAACACAATCTTGCTTTTGATCTTCTTTATATTGTTCTCTATTAGTTTTTACAAGATCTTGAATCAACATCATCGCTTTCCAACATGTGGACACGTGAGCAATTTTTAGAGGCACACATCATTGGATTTTTTTCCTTCATCAATTTTTGCTTCTCCTTAGTTTTCATTCAGAGGGGTGTTGGAGTAAATTTATTACTCCAACACTTAATGCAAACTTAGGAAAAGGTCATTTAGTTTTGATTGCGAGTGTTATTGCATTAATTGTGCATTTCAATCAATCATGTGCTTTATTCTTTGTGTTACACACAAGATAACCACACTTAACTGATTCATGCATTATGTTATCTCACTCCTCTCTCAGTCAAAACTCCATCATTCAAGGTCTCATCTTGAGTTCGCCTGAGTCTACATAAGGATATTCAATCCTTCATTGTATTCATTCAGTAATTGATTCAATAATCAATAATCATTATTGTTTCACATATTTTGTTGTGTATTTTCTCATCTGTGTGTGACAGGTTTTTCTTCATAATATCACAGATTCTTTCAGAGTATACATGCTTGACTTGGTCCCACTCTAAATAATATGGTCTTCCTTGTGTGATATTAAGACCCTTTGATTCTGAAGCTCTTCTAAAAATTTCTCTCAATGGGCATCTCATTGAAGTCCTTCCAGTTCCTTTCAAAGCCATTCGGTTCAGCAACCAAGGTCATGTAGTCAATCACCTTTATCTCCCCATATATCCTCCATAATTTATTTGCATTCACTGATATCAAATATACTTGTGAGAAGCGGAAATCTATTCCACAAGTCCAGCCAAAACTTTGCACATCCACTATTGTTGATCACCCAGGTGAAATGTACTATAACGAGAGAGCGACAATTTAACATGAAGTTTCAAATTTGGGAGCCACAGGGTGAATTAAGAGTTGAGGTATTTCCTTTGCAGAAATTGGCTCCAAGCGCAGGGGATAGCTGTATACATATATATAGATATCATCCATTATAATAGCCGCAATACGACTGATGACTGATATCTATTACATAGATAATAGAATGATGATCCTCTTCCGCTTCCCCCCACCTCATAGTACATTGAGTAGAGATATCCATGACATCAAAATTCAAGTTTGGAATTTATTCACCATTCAATGCTAAGTTACCTAAGTATTGCAGCAAAAAATAAAAAAATCTGATTTCATCGTTCAATGTTTGCAATACAATAATAGTCTCAAAGAATACAAAATCAGTAAATACAAGCACATTTCTTAAAACTGTATGCTCTCATTTGATGTATGCATGATTTCACTTTACAAATGTTTGTAATCACGCTTTTGCTCATTCTACAGTGTACACCTGTTGTTGATAATAAAGAGCAGATAAACAAAACACAGAATTTAGATTGTGATATTGTTATCAGGATTCAACCGTGTAGCTTTACGAATCAAACTCATTGACCCATGTTTCATGAGTAGTGGTTCAGAAGAACCCATCTCTCATGATAGTGAATGGTCCACTCAGCTCTTATTGCATTTAGGTGATGCTCACAGAGGTGAAGCACTGGGCCTTCCCGGGAGGTCACCCATCCCTGTACTACTCCATCAAGCACGCTTAACCATGGAGTTTTCCTTGAGGTTAAACCCACTTAGCTTGCAACCCCATTTGCAAAACCTTCAGCAAGTGTTGTGCCTTATGAACCATTCATTATAGAGCCCCTTTAGCTCATCAATTGATAAGTAAGAGGTATTTTCCACAGCGTGTCAAATTGTGATATTGCTATCAGGATTCAACCGTGTAGTTTTACAAGTCAAAGGATTCAACCGTGTAGTTTTACGAGTCAAACTCATTGACTCGTAAAACTACACTGTTGAATCCTCATAGCAATATCACAATTTGACACGCTGCGGAAAATACCTCTTACTTATCAACAGAATTAAGATTTAAGCAAAACAGTTGAACAGAGAAAAAAAACACACATAACATTCGTGGTTCACTGTTAATGGCTACATCCACGGGAAAAGAAAAGCAGGGCAATCTCTGTTTTTATTATTCTGTCATGTACAGCAGCTTGCAATTACATAGATATTACATTATCAACACCTGTACACTCTCATTTTATAGTTGCCTGCTCTCCTACAGTTGTATGCAGTTAAAGAATTGCCCGTTGATTAAAAGGGTAACAACAGTCTGTTGCTATTAGAAGAGGTATGTTTTCATTTCATAGTTGTATGCAGTCATTCAACAACTGTAAGATTATTTTTCCACAGTCCAATGTGGTCACACAATTTCTCATTGATGAAAAGAGTAAGAAATGTACGTAATTACACTTTCATTTTAGAGTTGTATGCACTCAATTTTACACTTGTATGCAGTCATTCAAAAGTTTTATGCTTTCTATGAACAGTTGAATGCAATCATAAATTTGTACCTTGTACAGACGTGAGTTTTTGTTTGTTTGTTTGGTTATAAATAAATAAAACCATTGGGTGTACGTCTGACCATCCCCAGTTGAGGGACCTCTCAGACATCCCCAGCTGCCCTGGGTATGGTCAGACATCTTGGGGACATTAGGTCCCTATGGATGCCGTCTCAGGATCACATCTGCGGATTTCCTGGTGACAAGAAATAGCCAGAACACACCAGGTGGGCTGGGGATACGGGTTGCTTGGGGTTAGGGTTACGGTGGGGAGGACATGTACTTCTAGTTGTTTAACCCTGAATAAGGTCATCCGACCCTCACAGAAGAAGAGATTTATCACTTATTTTGTTACACGAATTAGCTGTATTTCTGTCAATTATGGTCCTCTGTATATCATAAGAGGGCTCTTCAAGGCCATCACATGTCTTTACCTGCTTGGAAAATTTCTCATCAACTAATGAGATCTTGTTGGTATAGCCTCTTGTGAATGTTTTGCAGAAAAGCCTATAATCCAAATCGCAATAGCTATATTATTCAACCTTCTTAAGGAGAATTTTTTATATCTTAAGTTGGTTTAGGCATCTGAGTAAACGCTGTAGATTTCACTTCTGAGTTCTAGTTTATCTCAGCACCAACTAATTTAAATCTATGAAGATCGTGTAATTTTGAAAATTATTTTTTGCAGTCTGAATATATTAGATTGACTTTAATAAAACCTAAAGAAATTACAGTGATTTGGTTATAAGAAGACAGAATAAAATCTCCTTTTGTAGTTTTAGAATGTGATGCTTACAGTAATCAAATTCCTATATCGATACAAATGGAGACAGTTGGAATGCCAATTTCTGAAAAGTGAAAGGAAATTTTGGAAAAAGTTTGTCAAAACAGGTTTTATAAGGCAGGATACTATCCAGTCACTCAGTGTAGAAACAATTCTCTAATGAGGGAGAAAAATCAATTACCATCAGCAGTTGAATGGTCATGAATGCTGACAGTATGGAATGTATTGATTTTACTAGGCTTGAATGTTCAGTATCATTTAGAATATTTCCCTTAAATTTTGATTTGAAATCTAGCCATTGGAGCATGGTTGTAATAAACAAGTATCTATTTATTCGATATCAGGTATTTTGTTTTCCCAGCTGAGATGCTTGGAAGATGGAAATATAATAGAATTCAATTGCTTTTCATTGAATTACAATTGAGATATGGATCTTTGCTTTAGATTACGCATGGCATTCGCATGGCATTTTGTTCTGTATAACAGTACAATGGAAGTATTCAGATCTTTGTATTAATAGAGGGTAGTCTAGCATGCAATTATCTTGTTTGACAGTTTGTTGGTTTCATGGGCATTGATTTATCTTGGCCCTTAATGCAAAATGATTGACTCAAGTTGACCTGCCTTACATCAAAATCTGATGTTGGATTCAACAATATGACAAAGGTCACGCTTTGCATTCCCTTATCTGAGAAGAAATCATAACCATACGGGAAATCGCATAAAGATTATAGATTTGAGATAGAACAATTACTGCATAAAATTATTTTTTCACAGCTTGGATTTTTGTATAAAATTGTTCAACATTCTATTTTTGGCTGTAAAAATTAAATTTCTGCTTAGTTGTCAAAGCACAGCAATAGTTTTTTGGGGCAGGGGGCCTAGCTCAATTTGTTAAAGCATCCTGTTGTAGGCAAGAGGTCACGAGGTCTAGTTTCCCCCCGTCCCCATGGTACTAGAGGGCATGTCGCGCCAATGTCACCAGTCATGTGAAAATAGTTTACCAGGCACACTGCAGTTTATAGGGGGGGCTACACACTTCAGTTTATTGGAGTGGGGGGGGCTCTACCCAATTCTTGCAGTTTAAAAAAAAAAGGCATGGCGATAGTTTTCAGTAATAGTTTCAAGGAATATATACAGCTGTGAAACTGCTAATTATGCATGTTCACAATGTTTCACTGGTTCGTAGCTTGGATCTACGCCTTTCAAATTCAATATTCTCAAGTTTGTGCAGAGTAGAATAATTCTCTAGGTAAAATGATAGTAAACTTATGTTGTGACAAAAACTTGTCTTTGGGCATTATATTTTACTTGGTTTTCCCATCCATCAGCCTTCTACACTTGAATCTTGGCTATGGCCTTTCATGGATCATCTAAGTGGGAAAGACAGTGTACCACAACATGAGAACCTATGACAAGAAAGGCGACCTGATTTTTGGCTCATCACAGTAGTTGGTTATTCTAGAAACTGATTTAGGTTTATCCATGGGTACGGATGGGGGAGGAAAAAGTAAGAGAATTGAGGTGGACGTCAATGATGTTGCAGATGAAATGCTGCTAGGGAAGTGAAAGTAGAGATGATGGACCTGAGTTCCTCCATGATGAGGAGGAATGTTCTTACCCTTGTCAAAACCAGGAGGGAGAATGTGAAACAAACCTTGATGAGAGTAGAAATGTCTCATAACATCCATGCTGCATTTTTGGACTACCTTGAATTTTTGGCATCTATTTACAGATGCTGAGAGAATATAAAAGAACTAAAAACTGTGTTTAAGAAAGTTAATCAGGGGTCATTGCTCGTTGTCTTGATGCTTGAGTAGTCTCTTTTGAACTGTGGTTATTGTATTATTTTTTGTTAAATTATATATGAATATGCTGGTATGAGGGAGTTCGCCAAACCACTGAGTCAACATAAAATAAGGAAAAGAGGAAAATCCAAAAAACATAACTAAAAGTTAGTCAGGAAGGATGACCAGGCGTAACAGTTTCCACGCTAACAGAGTTGACAAGAAGGTAGAAATAAGAGTGATTTGGACAGCTTGAATGTTTAAACTAATGAAGTGAAAAGAATGGTTTGGCTACTCAAATATTGTTGCTGTGGAGTTCTCTTCTTCACAGATCTCTTATGAAGCAGATCTTGGAGTTTCTTTCTCCTCTAGGGTCACTTGTATGCTAAAGCAAGGTCCGAATAAGAAGATTACAGGTTAGTCTAGACACTTTTGTTAAGTAGCTCTTTATGTGTAGATTCATCTCATGAAAGAAAAAAAACACCCATATCTGATCCTCACAACGTACCAAGCCTGAAACAGATGCATAGGAATATGTGGAAAAACCTAATCTTATAACTTACTGGACATCTAAAGATAACATGATCCTCTAATTCTAGAACAGGCTTGAAGTGAACGAAGGTAAAATCTTGGTCCAAAATGGAAAGATGGAATTTGATTCTCTATTTCTGGAGCAGGCTTGAAGTGAGCCGAGGTAAAATCCTGGTTCAAAAAGGAAAGACTAATATAGCTTTGAAATGAATATGGTATCATTTCCCATCTTGAGATATGTATTAAATCAATGGTAAGTATTAGAACCAATGTTTGAGGTTTAGGGATATGGGTAGAAAAGGGTTTGTCCAAGAAACTCTCAAATAGGCCTCTTCTATATCTCATCTAAATGACTCTATTATTAAGCTTATTCAACACACTGGTATAGTTGATAAAGATGGAGACTTATCAATGCCCACCCCCAAGGTTTGAAAAGACGAACAACTTAGGTGTACCAGCCAATTTTGATTGGTTAATCTCAAGGCAAAGTTCATGGGCAATAGGGGAAAGGCGCTATGACTTACGTCACTCCTGATGGTTCATGGAATCACTCTACAGGTAGGATTTTGGTTGTTTCTTCAAGGGGTCATGGTGCAGCAACTGTTCAGATCCCTCCTTTGTCCTCTTCAATGGAGGTTTCATCTACTTCTCCCACCACCACTAGCACTGGTACTATGGATACCCTCAAGTCTCTAGACCAACATTTTTCCCTCTTGCCCTCCTCAGCCATTGATGTTTCTCCAGCAAACCTTGGCTTTTCTTTTTTGCTCTTCAATCCTCACAGATATGTTACTTCTGCGACCAATGACGGTGCTTTTGCTACTAAATCAGAGAATCATTCAGCTCTATGCCCATACCTGGAGGCCCTAAAAATCAAGGTGGTTGATAGCTTTGTGCTGAAGAATGATGACCCTATTGGGGACAGGGGCAATGGGGCAACGACAGCTACTACTTTCCGGAATGCCGATTTTCCACTGAGAGGTCAAAATAAAGGGACCAGATCGGTTTTTCTGGAATGGAGGATCGATCACTAAAAGGTCTGACACCTTCCCTATTGTTGAATTCAATACAGAGGAAGAGATGGTTGGAATGGAAGAAATCTAGATGGAACTTGCCCTCACTGGCAAGTTTAATGGCTTCTGGCCAAATTTGAAAAATCTTCATGAGTGGTCTACTAAGCATTGGATTCTAGCGACTCAGGAGCATGTTAACCTTCTTTCATGTGCCCAGGGTTTCTTTGTTATTTTGTGTCATTCTCGGAAAGACAATGCCAAGATTTTAGCATCTGGTATATGGTTTTGGAACGATCATATCCTAAGGTTGAAGCTGTGGTATCCTACCTTCAACCCTTTTGAATGATAAATTTTCCTTCAATCCAGTCTAACTCTAGATGCATTTACCCTACTTACATCTTCAATATTGGTGTGAGGTTGGCCCAAGAGCGATTTTTTCACCAGCTCTTCTAATTTCTGCGTTCTACCTATGCACAAATTTGTGTTGAATTGGATCTGGACAAGGGTTTGCCGAAAATTATTATTTGAAAGAAGGGTGGTCAATCTTGGCAACAAATTCTGAATTATGTTAATATTCCTTTTAGGTGCTGCTGGTGTTTTGCATATGGACATCTTGACTCCAGTTAAAGAAGATTTCTTCACTTCGGAAGATTGCAGCAGAAAACCCTCTTCTAAACCCACTTGGTGGCAGGGTGCTAAGAGCCAACATACCTTGCCTCTCACCTCGAAGGGTCTGAAGTTATCACCTTCTTCCAGCAACAAACCTATAAAGACAAAAGTAGATCCCCTATTGACAAATCAGCAATTTGATCTGAAGGATGATTTGTCTTTGGATAAAAGCCTTCCTCGTTTCATAGAAGACTCAACCCCCAATGGTGTCCCTCTAGATACACCTTGGAGAATCAAACGACCTCAGTCTTCGTCTGGGTTGGAAGCCCGTCAAGGCTCTCCTCTAGATGGTGGCCTTTCTTAGGTTTTCAATGACAAAGGTTTGGTCATTTAGATTGTGGTTGATAAGAAGAAAGCTTCCTCTAAGATTGAAAAGTAAAGGCAAAATGACCTTTTCATCTCACAATAAGAAAGGTAAACTATTATGTATTTGCTGGGGGTATATGACTGATCCAGCCAGTTGGTGGCCTTTAATTTTGTAGTGGTCTGTATTGGGATGGAAATTGTCAAATCTGGCTGGGTTTGGCTTTTTACATCGGTTTCATACAGAGCTCTGCATTCTGCGTCTCTGGATTTTCATTATTTTTTTATATAAAATAAGGGAATGGGCACTACTCCACAATTCACCAATTTTTAAAATATTTAAAAGAAAAATCAAATGCAACAAATTCTGTTATATCATTGCATGGAAATCAAACATCTTAGCATGAATGCTCTTGGAAGCATCGTAAAGAACTGACCTCAATGCAACCCAATCTCCAAAACTCAAAACATTAAGCATGTTAAAGTAGTAGCAGTATGGAAGAACTACAGTTTGATATGACACCTAAGATTATAGATTCAAGCACTCCCAAACATTGAGCCAAAATGATCAAATTCCAAGTGTTACTATTGCAAATATGTCGTAATTACATTAAGGTTTTGTGCCTTAGATCTTTAAATAAAGAAATTTAAATAAACAAAGCCCACCAATGGGCCCTTGGTCTACTGGTGAAGTTGAAAGGTTCGGAATGAGCCCACCAAGGATCAAGTCTTGCTGAGTGCAAAGCCCTGACACCCAAAAAAAGGGATGAGGCTGGGATCGTGCCCCAGGCGGATTTTGGCGGAGTGGATACCCCTCAGTCCTTGGCGCTAAGCTCAAGGGGACCCCCTCGGGGGTATCTCCAAACAAAAATAAAATAAAATAAACAAAGCTGCCACAAATGGAGTTAACCATTGTAATCACTTGTTTGCATTTCATGGGGTAGCAATTCCCACTTTTGGGAAGACAATTGAATCCATTCATCCAAACTAACTTATCATTACACAACATGTTCATCATTTCCTTATAATCAAGAAACACATATTCAAAAATTTATATCTCCCTTAAAGCCAAATAACATGGCTTCAATCCATTCATCATTTCCTATAATGAAGAAACACGTTTTCAAAAATTTATATCTCTCATAAAGCCAGATAAGCTCCACAAATGGAGACAACCATTGTAATCACTTGTTTAACATTACTTCAATCCATTCATCATTTCCTTATAATCAAGAAACAGATATTCAAAAATTTATATCTCCCATAAAGCCAAATAAGCTGCCACAAATGGAGTCAACCATTGTAATCACTTGTTTGCATTTCATAGGGTAGCAATTCTAACTTTTGGGAAGACAATTGATTCCATTCATTCAAACCAACTTATCATTACACACAAGGAGCACATATTCAAATATTTATATCTCCCATAAAGCCAAAAAACATGACTGCAATCCATTCCCTAAGAAATCAACAATCTTAAGATAACTGCAAGCCATGGGATCAATTTTTATGACCACTAATTCCAAAACAAATCAAAATTACTGAAAAAATCCAAATATACCAAAATGGTTGAGATTTTTACAAAATTTGAGAAAAACAAAGCAGTTGCTGAACAAACAGCAGTAAAGATTTTAAGCAAACCATAATGTCATTATATAAAATAGGCAAAAGTTCTACAAGCACAATAATAATAGCAGAATACGGAAACGTCACTCGTCCTCACAGTACACACTCAATCCCATAGTTATATCATATGTATCTCGATATACATAATATATATAGAGTTATGAAGCTCATAAGCCCCTATTAAGCATGCTCTCATACCTCTTCATGGATATCAGCCTCTCCATCTCCAGCTTGGACTTCTGTTTACCAATGAAATCCTCTGCATACTTGTCCACATTATCTTTTTCCTGGCCTTCATTCTTTTTCTGTTCATGCTCATCTTCTTCCACAACAGAAAAGGTTGCAGTCTTTTTCTTTCGCTGAGGCTGAATTGGAACACTGGGGCTGTTTGAATCAACATCGTCAAGGGAAGAGGCACGTCCTCCTGTCCCTCCTCTAACAGAGGACTTGTCAGGACCATGGGCAGAGGGATTGTTCTTACTGGTGGAATCATCTTCAACGTTCTTAGACATCCACCCACCAAAAAGCCATGAACGAGTCTTGCCGCGCTGTGACGGTTCAGCTGCCATTACTGCAACACCCACAACAGAATTCAACTTCAAGAGTTAGATAGAAAAACAAAAAGTGTTGATCTGCTTCAAATACTGCCTGCTATATATAGTGTTTATACGTCCATTGAACTTAGCTTGTATTCTACGCACATGGAGTAGCCTAAGGAACAGCACAGTAAATATGTACCGTTCCAGTGACCGTCATATTCGTATGGTGGCAAATGCATAGGTTGATATTCTTACACATCCTTTGGATGACGTAATCTGTACACATCATATTCGCCCACCTATAGTGGGCTGTTGGTTTTAGAACTCTTTAAAATATGCCTTCTTTGCGATTTGGGTATCTGCATTACCGTTCAAGTGTAGCCATGAAATCTCCACCCAGGTAAGGAAAGATGCTTACCAGGGGATAACCATGTAATTTCTCATTGACGTGTATGTCCACTTCGGTGGGAATGTTCTAATATTATAATATGTTTACAGAGTATTAAGTTTGGCATATGATTCAATTTTTATTATTATTTTAATTGTGTTTATTTTCATATGTTTGTTAGTTAATTATATTTATTTTGTTTCTAGGTATACATTCGTATGTTAGTTTGATATCACATCTGTCTATTTTTAATTGATTATTGGTTTAGTACTTTTTTAAATATGTCTTCAATCTGATTTGAGTATTTAGGTTATAATTTGAGGAATAATTTTTAGATATTTATAATCTTAAAATTCGGATGCCCATGTCATTTCATATTGACTTTTCTGTCCATCTTAATGAAAACATTTTAATATAACGTTTTCATATTTTACGCCGAAGGCGTATCCTATATGAACATGTCCAAACTAAAATGTGTAATCAACGGTTCATTGCTTTTTGGAGATGATCAAAGCGATCGCGGCCATTAACTTTTCCCTGCTGCTTTTTTGTCTCGTTTTATTTTATTTTAATGCCACCGCATACAGAATTTTCTGACTCTCTCTGTTGCATCGTACGCAACTTGCATTCTACGACTGTCCCTATGTGAGCTTCACCGAGCTCATTTTGTCATCGACGGTGTGCATTCAGAGAGAAGGCGTGCAAGACGATCTAAATGATCGTGACCGTTCCTCCAGTTTGGTCGCCATTGAGATTAGGCTTCAGTCATCGCCTCCACTCTCAAAAGAGCGTCATTCGTCTTCAGACTCTGCAAATTTATCATGCTTTTCTTGCATCGGCCAGCAGACGAAAGCCATTGCACTGCTTCGCCATAAACTCCCCCTCCCCTAATTTCTCCTCCATTACTCAATATTTTCCACTCTTCGAGATTTTCTCCATTGTTCAAATTCCCTAAAGATCTTTTTGTCCTGCCACAAAATCTACTTTTTCGGTGCTTTTGCTTTAAATATTTATGCAGAAGCATTACAGACCTTAAATTCCTCCACGGTGAAGAGAAGACATCGATCATCGTACAATCAAAAGATTTTTCCACTCATATTCAATTATTGCAGACCTACATTTCTAAGAAAAGCCCTTTGTTGTTGATCTCGTCCTCTCGACTACTCTGTTGCTGGCTTCGGTGCCTCTGCCCTTGTCTATCTCCCAAATGGCTCTGCCTTCACTGCCCGGATTTGGAACTGTTCTCTCTGAACCTTTATATGCATCCACAGTTGCATCCAACCCTGCTACTGTTTAATAATTGTTCAAGACTGCTGCCTGTGCTGCTGGGTAAACAAATCCACTCCCATATAAATGACAGAAATTTAGAGCTTGCCACACGTTAACCTCTACAAAATACACAAGGCATGTAAAGTGTTCAACATAATAGCTTACAAAAATGTGGTTTCATGGATTGCAATGATTACCGGATATGTACAAAATGGGTTCTGGGAAAGGCGTTGGAAACTTTTAAGCAAATATAATTGCCAGGTGTAAAGCCAAACTCCACGACCTTTGCCACCGTTCTCCCATCTCGTGGAAAAATGGGAGCTTTCAACGAGGGTACGGACATCCATCAAATTATAATGGAAAGGGAATTTTCGTCTGCTGTTGCAGTGGCAAATGCCCTGATAAATCTGTATGCAAAATGTGGAAGCGTGCACAAGGCACGTTATGTGTTTGAGAAAATGTGTCAAAAACATATATAGAATTTGACTAAGATGTTTAACTTAGCTATCATGCTTTCATCATGGAAGTAACACCATCAATATCAATTCTAAGGTCTAAGTTTCGGCCATAAATTAAGTCCTCGGGTTAATTTTTAAATATCAGAAAGCAGATCAAGGTAGATTTAAAGATGATTCAAAACAAACAGGGAAAAGATCTTGTGGGATAGGAGGAGTTGTGATTTCAATTAGAGTGATTACTCTACACTATAAAATTTCAAGTTCATCATAAAATCTTTGACAGTCTTGTGGCTAAGCCACTCTCTCGATGCGAACAGGTATTGTCACTGCAATATGAGGTGAATTTCTAAACAGTTTTCAGTGGGTTTTGCCTAGATCAGATTTAAAATGATGGTCCTCTCTATTAAATAACATGTTACACATATCACAAAATACTCCCATGCAGAAGCAACAATCAAGCCTCGGCCTAACACTATCATGATGGTCCTCACTATTAGAGAACATGTTAACACACATATCACAAAATATTCCCATTCAAAAGCAACAATCAAGACCCTAAAAGATATTTTACACTAGAGTTCACATGTGAACTTAGAGGATAAGATTTAAATCTAGCCATGAGCAAAGGGATCTCCACTTACCCAAAAGTTCATGCCATTCTACCCGTTCAACACCTTCACAGGCAATGATCAGTGTAACTCAACACTAACATCATCTTTGCTTTCCCTTAGCAAAGTTACATCCAAAGATTCAAAAATAGAAGAATAATAACTCAAGGTTTCCACGAACCTAAGAAAGAAAGGTGCAGTATTAATATTTGCTTCCTGCACCACTAGTGTTACCGCATTTGGAGCCAAACCTTTGACCATCCTTAAAATTCGGTCACGATGATTACTTGTGCTTACACTCTCATTGGGCTTATGATGAAGTTGTAAAC
Source organism: Sequoia sempervirens (assembly GCA_007258455.2). NCBI lineage: Eukaryota > Viridiplantae > Streptophyta > Pinopsida > Cupressales > Cupressaceae > Sequoia > Sequoia sempervirens. The sequence goes on from VDFB02271358.1 coordinate 967,922,855, forward strand.
TTCATCAAGTTTATAGCCAATGCTTCCCCAGGTTGACGATCAAGCATACCGGTATAAACATCTACTCCAAATATGGGTAGAGCATGAAATTTGAAAGGAACTTGATAGGTCTCAACAAGCTTTGATAATCTTTTGCCAACCAACCACAATCCTTTACCACAACCATATTGTAACAAAAAAAATATTCCTGAGTTAAAAAAAAAACCTTACCTAATTGGATTTGCAAACCCCTATTTTATTTCCTGTGTGAAGACAAATTTTCCCTGTGGAGCTATCAAACAAAATAAGTGTAAAAAAACTTCAATTAAAGACTTGAATAAAAGAGTGAAGGAAATTGGTGATGATCTGCAGTTTACATATGTTTCCATCGTTATTCTCCTTGCAACCATACTTTTCTCAGCTTAACTACAAGAGCAAACACTAATATGAAATTATACACTCAGTTATCAGAATTCATAATCTACTAAATTCCAGTGGAGATGCGTGTACAATAAGATTTGCTATATATTGCTTTTAAATGGTAGTGGATAGCATTTCCATCGCACTGCTAGAGGTTCCATCACACGAAATCTATCGTCCACTAGAGGTTTTATCACACGAAATCTACCGTCCGCTAGAGGTTCCATCACACGAAATCTACCCGCAATCAATGTTGGCAGAGAAAGAAACATTAACGTTGATTTCTACGATTTAAAGGACAAAAAAACATACGGGAAAGCAATCTACGATGACAAATTGAGCTCTGTAATCAACTCTCCTGCCTTCACTTGATGATTACCAACAACTTTTGCACATTCAATGAGTAAACACTTTACATCCCCTATGGTTTCTCCAACACATCAACTTGGTTTTTTTTCCCAAGGAGCATTTTTGGACGAACAAAACTCAGCTTGTGATTCTACTTCATCCAATCTTTGTACTTTAATGCATTGATTCTCATTAACTGGTTGTTGGTGCAATATTTTTAGGATCATTTTTCAGACCCCAATAATGCAGTAGATAGTTGATCGAATAGGTGAGTCAAATTCATTGGCCGATTGCCACTATGGTGTCCTCTTATCTTGGGCAATTGTACTCTCTCCAGATTAGAAACATTAAGAATCCCAAGAATATATTTGTGAAGTTTCTAGCGAAATTGGGCTTATAACAATTGATTTTGAATCCTTTTTAGATATTTGTTGATTCTATTCTTTAGAAATTCAAAAAAAAGGGGGGTTAGGTGCAATAAACTTTTAGTGGAAAGATTGAAAATTACCATTTTGTAACTAAAAAGCTCACAAAGCATATTCATAGCTCTCTTCATATATGGATATGGTGCAAAAACTTAATAATAAAATATTTCATAGCTCTCTTCATAGAAACATAGATTTTAAATTGTTTGGACATCCATTCTTGAATCAAAGCTTGCTCATTTTTTAGTATATTATGTATTAGGATCTTTTCATTAGATCTAAGATTGATCCACCTAGGAATTGTAAGTCCTCACTTTTTTGTGGATAATAGGAAACTCTCAATCATCTTTTCTAATTTTGCACTAGGACCTAGCCTACTTGGGATTGGATCCATTACTTCTTTAAGTCTTTTAGATCATAGCCTTTTTTCTTCAAATATGATTATTTTAGGGGATTGACTCAAGCTTCTTACTAAATCCACCCAAATATACACTATTTTCCACTTATAACTTTTATTTGACATTTGGACAGACAAAAAATTATCTCTTTTTTTAAAGCTTATGTTGGTATTCACTTCTCTATGCATATTAAGTCAATGATTTAATCCAATTTTCTCTCCCTCTTCTCCCCTTTATCTCTCCCTCTTTCTATTGCTATCTCTTCCTCTCTCTCCATTAAATCCCTAAATTAATTAATATCTTCATGATTCATAGATTTTCTTTCAATTATGTTTAGATCACTTGAACCTATCACTTCTCCATTGGCCTACCAATTGACCTCATGTAATACACAAATATATGCAAACAAAAATAGACCAATTTTTTTCCTAATTGAACCCCCACACCTCTTCGGCGTACCCATTACACACCAAGGTGCAATTGCTAGTTTTATATTAAGTTTGGTTCATGGCTCAATCCTTATTCATCTTTAATTTGCTTTTATTGTACTTATTTTGATGTATTTTTCTAGGTACTCGTCTTTATTTTATCCCTATTACCACTTATTTCCATACACTCACTTTCTACCTCAACGTCATATTCACCTACCTATATTTAGCTATTGCTTTTAGTACTTTTTAAAACATGTCTTCATTGCGATTTGGGTATTCATGTTAACACTCAATTGTAAATATTAAATCTCAACCAATGTAAGGAAAAATTCTTTTCAAGGAATAACCTTTAGATGTTTCTAATTCTAAAATTAGGATACCCATGTCATTTCTCATTGACTTTTGTACCCACCCTAATGTAAATATTTGAATGGAATAATATGTTTACAAGTGGCAAAATCTTGTATGAAGTGTGGTTCATGGCCTAATCCCCATCTATCTTTATTTTACTTTAATTGTACTTATTCTCATGCATTTTCTAACTACTCATCTTTATTTTACTTTCATTGTACTTATTCTCATGCATTTGCTAGCTATTCATCTTTGTTTTATCCCTACTACCACTTATTTTCATAAATTCACTTTTTACCAAATTCATCACCTTTTCCTTGTAGATCATTTATGCATGGCTTAGGATTGATCTAGTCAATATTGAGAGTGTGTAAATATCTCAAAATTTAAATTATCAAATTTATTTTTCAACTTTCTCACCCCTTTCTACTACCTATAATATGATGACTAGAACACTTTTGTGCAACATATTGCCATGACATGTTATTTAAAGTAATTCAAACTGCGCTTGATTTCATAAGATATTAAATCTCGACCAAGGAAAAGAAAGTTTCTCTAAGGAATAAATTCTAGATATTTATAATCCTAAAATTATGATACCCATTCCATTTCTCATTGACTTGGCCCACCTTGATGGAAATTTTTTAATATAAAGATATATTTACAAGTGCAATATTCTTGTGTTAAGTTTGGTTCATGGCCCAATTCTTATCTATCTTTAATTTTCTTTCATTGTACTTATCCTCATGTATTTGCTAGATGCTCATCTTTATTTCATCCCTATTACCACTTATTTCCATACACTCACTTTCTACCTCAACATCATGTTCACCAACCTATATTTAGCTATTGTTTTTAGTACTTTTTGAAGTATGCCTTTATTGTGATTTGAGTATTCATATTACCATTCAATTGTAGATATTACATCTCAACCAAGGAAAGATCCTTTTCAAGGAATAACCTTTACATATTTATAATTCTAAAATTAGGATACCCATATCATTTCCCATCAACTTGTGTGCCCACCTAAATGGAAAACTTTAATGGAATAATATATTTACAAGTGTTAAGTTCTTGTGTTAAGCATGGTTCATGGGCCAATCCCTATTTATTTTTATTTTACTTGCATTGTACTTATTCTCATGCATTTGCTAACTATTCACCTTTATTTTATCCCTACTACCACATATTTCCATTTATTCACTTTTTACCTTGAAATCATTACCTTTTCCTTGTAGACCATTTCTACATAGCTTAAAATTGATCTAGGTCAATCTTGAAAGTGCAAAAATAACCCCAAAGCTTAAATTATCAAATTCAATTTTAAATAACTTTCTCACCCCTTTCTACAAACTATAAAATTGTGTTGACTAGCACACATTTGTGCAACATATTTCTATCATCTTATTTAAAGAGATTCAAAGTGCACTCGATTTCAAAAGATACAAATTTATATCATTACATGTTAAATAGAACACACTTAAATTCTAAAGGGGAATAAAGAATCAAATCTATATCATCATCATATAGGCCATGTACGTGTCTAGCATTTTATCTTCAATATCACTCATCCCTATTAATCTAGTCCACCAAGGGGTAAAAGAAAGATAATGGGTCCAATTTTAGTGGAAGTGTCAAACTAAAATAAATCCTAATAGGAATGGGTTCCCATTTCATAAAAAATGGGTACCCATTTAGGAATGAGGCCCTGAGCCTAAACACATGCCTAGTCAAAACAGGTTATGGTATAGGATCCAATGCCTAAATGGGTACCCATTTTATTGAGGCATTATTTTAAAAAAACTTTGCAAGCTCATTTTCCTACTTTAGCAATGGTGATGTTGACTTGAAGGATGACACCTTAGAATAGATACTCACCCTAGTGACCTCAACCCACCAACATTTTCACCTCATCCCTCCAACTTCACGTTTTATTTAGGTGCAAGTAGGTTTTATGCATTTTTAATGTATTTTCCCAATTTTAGGGTTTAGGTTTTTGTTGGTTTTTACAAAAAAAATGTAAATTTGTAAACACTAAACCTTAATCCATAGCAGTATTTAAACCCTATTAATCTATAGCATGTGTATGTATGTATCCATGTATGCATATAGGTTCAATGAAGAAACACAATTTTTTTATGTATTTTTCCAATTTTTAGGGTTTAAGGTTTTTGTTGATTCTTTAAAAAAGATAGTGTAAAGTTATAAATTTGCATATAGGTTCAATGAAGAATAATTTTGATATTGTGATGGAATTGATCATCTATCCTAAGGGATTGTATTTAAAAAATATTTTGTACTCAAAACTCCATACATAATATTAAACCCATAGATAATACCAAACTTGAAATTCAAATCCCTAAACCTCATTACTCATAAACCCTAAAGCCCAAAATATAAACCAAACTAGTATAATCCTAATAGAAGAACACTAGAGGAAAGTTATTTTATAGTTATATAGGAGGAAGAGGGTCCCACCATGTTGATATAATTGTCATGTAAGAGCCATATGAAATGAATGCCACCACTAATGTTCAATAAAAGAGGAGCCCACGTGATATTCTTGTAAACAATGAGGAATCAAAATACGACATGAATATAGGTAAATATAAACAAAAAAGAGCCCACATGGTACAATATTATTATTTTTATCTTGGGGTGCATAGATGACCTGATTGATATAGCATTTTCCTCACTACCATAAATGGTGATTTGTGGTTAGTATTAGCTCCCCAAATAATCTAATTAGGTAGTCATGAGCATAGTATGCATCATTAACCAATGACAACTAAGACACATTATGGGAAAAATCAGTAAGTTCAATACAATGGAATAAATTGACTAACCATTATTAAGGAATAAATAATAAATGTGCATGTAAACAAATTATAGATCATCATAAAAGATATCATGAACCACTGTGACCAATTCCAAATGAAAACCTAACCTCACATACATATGAAAACTTGAAATATTTTATTTTTTATGATCGATACTCAACATAAGACTATAAGGGCATGAAGGTACATCAAATTTACAATACTTAAATAGTGTTAATAGGAAGATCAATCAAAAAAAAAACTTGATTTGGGCATGTGCATCAAGATGGGGGACCAAAAAGTGGCCACTCCACTTTTTAGTCTTGAAAAAGAGAAAACACAAGCACGTTATAATAAAACACACTCGCGTTATTGGTTGGTAGTGACCAAGCATAGGCTCAGTCATTACCAAGCCATAACACGAATGTGTTATAACACATTTGTGTTATGGGTTTGCACATAACGTGAGTGCATTATGTTTTTCTTTGAAAATGTTTCTTTCTCTTTCTCCTTCTCTTCTAGTGAAACTATATACATGAAATAAACATTTAAGTATAAGTTGACATTTATATACTTTAACTTATATTTCATGTATATAGTTTCAAGATGTTTGAGAATGGTTTCAGATTTCTAGGAGTTATAATGCAACTTCTAAATTTTGGAAGATCTTATAATTTTTCAAACTTGTCAAATTTTAATAAGCAGAGGTCAAATTTTAGTAATTAGCAAGTTGTATCATCTTTCTCTCTCTATCTCCCCTTCCCTCTCATCATTTCCTTGTGCCACACCTTCGCCCCACTATACATAATCATCTGCATGAGCAGGGAATACCACTTGAATTGAAGACCTGCCTTAGGTTCCTTTAGGTTTGTGAGCTGCTTGTGGATCCCCTCAACAATGAAAGCAGCATAATCAAAGCTCTTGTTGACATCTCTGTGTTGGATATCAGTTGCCACCATCATCATATAAATAGGCATTTTTATCTTGTAGTACTCCCCAAGGACTTGACATAAGGCAAAGTAAGTATTGATGAAGTAGTCCTCAATAATATCAAAATTGAATGGCTCTACTTCAGTTTTAGTAAATCTGACCAATCTTCAGTCAACATCCCTTCTTTTGCGTTATGAGAGTCACAATACTCTGCAAATGTGCTTGTCCTTTTCATATTCTCTACAAAGGGAACCAAGGTCAATTGTCACACTGGCAAACACATTTATGTCAAGTGTGTCGATGATATGTTGCCTTGAAATTTCCAATTAAAGGGGCACCTTTCCTACTTATAATCATCCTATCCTTTTCATCATATTCTTTTGGTATTGAATAATTCAATTGCGAATTGGGTATCTCCATTACCGTTCAGGTGTAGCCATGAAATCTCCACCGTGGTAAGGAAAGATGCTTACGAGGGGATAACCATGTAATTTCTCATTGACGTGTATGTCCACTTCGGTGGGAATGTTCTAATATTATAATATGTTTACAGAGTATCAAGTTTAGCATATGATTCAATTTTTATTAATTTTAATTGTATTTATTTTCATGTTAGTTAATTATTTTTATTTTTTTTCTATACATTCGTTTGTTGGTTTGATGTCATTAATGTCATTGATGTCTATTTTTAATAGGCTATTGGTTTAGTACATTTTTAAATATGTTTTGAGTGTGATTTAAGTATTTATGTTATCATTCAAATGTAGATATTAAATCTCAGCCAAGACAAGGTAAGATTTTTTAAGGAATAATTTTTAGATATTTATAATCTTAAAATTAGAATACCTATGCCATTTTCCATTGACTTTTGTGTCCATCTTAATGGAAACGTTTTACTGTAACGTATATTTACAAAGTGGCATATCTTATATTAAGTTTGGTTCATGGCTCAATCTTTATACATCTTTAATTTGCTTTCATTGTACATATTTTGATGTACTTTCTAGCTACGCATCTTTATTTTATCCCTATTACCACTTATTTCCATACACTCACTTTCTACTTCCACGTCATATTCACTACCTATATTTAGCTATTGCTTTTAGTACTTTCTAAAATATGTCTTCATTGTGATTTGAGTATTCATGTTACCACTCAATTGTAGATATTAAATCTCAACCAATGTAAGGAAAAATCTTTTTCAAGGAATAACCTTTAGATATTTCTAATTCTAAAATTAGGATACCCATGTCATTTCTCGTTGATTTTTGTACCCACCCTAATGTAAATGTGTGAATGGAATAATATGTTTACAAGTGGAAAAATCTTGTATAAAGTGTGGTTCATGGCCTAATCCCTATCTATCTTTATTTTACTTTAATTGTACTTATTCTCATGCATTTGCTAACTATTCATCTTTATTTTACTTTCATTGTACTTATTCTCATGCATTTGCTAGCTATTCATATTTGTTTTATCCCTACTACCACTTATTTTCATAAATTCACCTTTTACGAAAATCATCACCTTTTCCCGGTAGATCATTTCTACATGGCTTAGGATTGAACAAGTCAATCTTGAGAGTGTGTAAATATCTCAAGATTTCAATTATCAAATTTATTTTTCAACTTTCTCACCCCTTTCTACTACCTGTAATATGATGACTAGCACACTTTTGTGCAACATATTGCTATGCCATGTTATTTAAAGAAACTCAAAGTGCACTTGATTTCATAAGATATTAAATCTCGACCAAGGAAAAGAAAGATTCTCTAAGGAATAAATTTTAGATATTTATAATCCTAAAATTATGATACTCATTCCATTTCTCATTGACTTGGCCCACCTTGATGGAAAATTTTTAATATAAAGATATATTTACAAGTGCAATATTCTTGTGTTAAGTTTGGTTCATGGCCCAATTCTTATCTATCTTTAATTTGCTTTCATTGTACTTGTCCTGATGTATTTGTTAGATACTCATCTTTATTTCCATCCCTATTACCACTTATTTCCATACACTCACTTTCTACCTCAACATCATGTTCACCAACCTATATTTAGCTATTGTTTTTAGTACTTTTTGAAGTATTCCTTTATTGTGATTTGAGTATTCATATTACCATTCAATTGTAGATATTACATCTTGAACAAGGAAAGATCTTTTTCAAGGAATAACCTTTACATATTTATAATTATAAAATTAGGATACCCATATCATTTCCCATCAACTTGTGTGCCCACCTAAATGGAAAACTTTAATGGAATAATATATTTACAAGTGCTAAGTTCTTGTGCTAAGTATGGTTCATGGCCCAATCCCTATTTATTTTTATTTTACTTTCATTGTACTTATTATCATGCATTTGCTAACTATTCACCTTTATTTTATCCCTACTACCACATATTTCCATTTATTCACTTTTTACCTTGAAATCATTACCTTTTCCTTGTAGATCATTTTTGCATGGCTTAGAATTGATCTAGGTCAATCTTGAGAGGGCAAAAATAACCCCAAAGCTTAAATTATGAAATTCATTTTTAAATAACTTTCTCACCCCTTTCTACAAACTATAATGTGTTGACTAGCACACATTTGTGCAACATATTTCTATCATCTTATTTAAAGAGATTCAAAGTGCACTCGATTTCAAAAGATACAAATTTATATCATTACATGTTAAATAGAACACACTTAAATCCTAAAGGGGAATAAAGAATCAAATTTATATCATCATATAGGCCATGTACATGTCTAGCGTTTTATCTTCAATATCACTCATCCCTATTAATCTAGCCCACCAGGGGGTAAAAGAAAGATAATGGGTCCAATTTTAGTGGAAGTGTTGAACTAAAATAAATCCTAATAGGAATGGGTTCCCATTTCATAAAAAATGGGTACCCATTTAGGAATGGGGCCCTAAGCCTAAACACATGCCTAGTCAAAATAGGTTATGGTTAAGGGTCCAATGCCTAAATGGGTATCCATTTTATAGAGGCATTATTTTAAAAAAGCTTTGCAAGCTCATTTTCCTACTTTAGCAATGGTGATGTTGACTTGAAGGATGACACCTTACAATGGATACTCACCCTAGTGACCTCAACCCACCAACATTTTCACCTCATCCCTCCAACTTCACATTTTATTTAGGTGCAAGTAGGTTTTATGCATTTTTAATGTATTTTCCCAATTTTAGGGTTTAGGTTTTTTGTTGGTTTTTACAAAAAAAATGTAAATTTGTAAACACTAAACCTTAATCCATAGCAGTGTTTAAACCCTATTAATCTATCTAGTGTGTATGTATGTATGCATGTATGCATAGAGGTCCAATGAAGAAACATATTTTTTAATGTATTTTTCCAATTTTTAGGGTTTAAGGTTTTTGTTGATTCTTAAAAAAAATAGTGTAAAGTTGTAAATTTGCATATAGGTTCAATGAAGAATAATTTTTATATTGTGTTGGAATTGATCATCTATCTTGAGGGATTGTATTTAAAAATTATTTTGTACTCAAAACTCCAATCATAATATTAAACCCATAGATAATACCAAACTTGAAATCCAAATCCCTAATCCTCATTACTCATAAACCCTAAAGCCTAAAATATAAACCAAACTAGTATAATCCTAATAGAAGAACCCTAAAGGAAGGTTATTTTATAGTTATATAGGAGGAAGAGGGCCCCACCATGTTGATATAACTGTCATGTAAGAGCCATATGAAATGAATGCCACCACTAATGTGATAAAAGAGTAGCCTGCATTATATTCTTGTAAACAATGAGGAATCAAAATACGCCATGAATCTAGGTAAATATAAACAAAAAAGAGCCCACATGGTACAATATTATTATTTTTATCTTGGGGTGCATAGTTGACTTGATTGATATAGCATTTTCCTCACTACCATAAATGGTGATTTATGGTTAGTATTAGCTCCCCAAATAATCTAATTAGGTAGTCATGAGCATAGTATGCAGCATTAACCAATGACAACTAAGACACATTTTGGAAAAAATCAATAAGTTCAATACAATGGAATAAATTGACTAACCGTTGTTAAGGAATAAATAATAAATGTGCATGTAAACAAATTATAGATCATCATAAGAGATATCATGAACCACTGTGACCAATTCCAAATGAAAACCTAACATCACATACATATGAAAACTTGAAATATTTTATATTTTTATGATCGATACTCAACATAAGACTATAAGGACATGAAGGTACATCAAATTTACAATACTTAAATAGTGTTAATAGGAAGATAAATCAAGAAAAATAAACTTGATTTGGGCATGTGCATCAAGATGGGGAACCAAAAAGTGGCCACTCCACTTTTTAGTGTTGAAAAAGAGAAAACGCAAGCATGTTATAATAAACACGCTCATGTTATGGGTTGGTAGTGACCAAGCCTAGGCTCAGTCACTACCAAGCCATAACACGAGTGTGTTATAACACATTTGTGTTATGGGTTTGCACATAATGTTAGTGCATTATGTTTTTCTTTGAAAATGTTTCTTTCTCTTTCTCTTTCTCCTTCTCTTCTAATGAAACTATATACACGAAATAAACATTTAAGTATAAGTTGAAATTTATATACTTTAAGTTATATTTCATGTATATAGTTTCAAGATGTTTGAGAATGGTTTCAGATTTGTGGGAGTTATAATGCAAATTCTAAATTTTGGAAGATCTTATAATTTTTCAAACTTAGTCAATTTTAGTAATCAGGAGGTCAAATTTTAGTAATTAGCAATTTTTATCATCTTTCTCTCTCTATCTCACTCATTGTTTATTCCTTATGCTCTAGGCCTATCTCTCTCTTCCTCTCTCTCTCTCTCACTCCACCTTCCTCCTCCCCTCTTTATTTCTCTCTATCTAACTTATCCCTCTCTATCTCCCCTTCCCTCTCATCATTTCCTTGTGCCACACCTTAGCCCCACTATACATAATCATATGCATGAGCAGGGAATACCACTTGAAGTGAAGACTTGCCTTAGGGTCCTTTAGGTTTGTGAGCTGCTTGTGGATCCCCTCAACAATGAAAGAAACATAATCAAAGCTCTTGTTGACATCTTTGTGTTGAATATCAGTTGCCACCATCATCATATAAATAGGCAATTTTATCTTGTAGTACTCCCTGAGGACTTGACATAAGGTAAAGTAAGTATTGATGAAGCAGTCCTCAATAATATCAAAATTGAATGGCTCTAATTCAGTTTTAGCAAATCTAACCAATCTTCAGTCAACATCCCTTCTTTTGTGTTGTGAGAGTCACAATACTCTACAAATGTGCTTGTCCTTTTCATATTCTCTACAAAGGGAACGAAATTCAATTGTCACACTAGAAAACACATTTATGTCAAGTGTGTCGATGATATGTTGCCTTGAAATTTCCAAATAAAGGGGCACCTTTCCTACATCTAGTCATCATATTCTTTTCGTCATATTCTTTTGGTATTGAATAATTCAATTGCTCTACCCTTAATAACAAGATAGCAATGACTTTATACCTATAAATGTACTTTTATTTTTTCATATATATTTTGGAATTTATTTATGGCTTCTACATCTTTAGATTCCCCGACAATTAAGGAATTAATAATTTTTTTTCTCTAACATGTAGGAATAATTTCAATTCAAAAACAAGTCCCACTAAAGGCCTATCTATGTATTGTAATATTAAAATTTATCATGAAATCCATTGCTATATCCTTTTCAATAGTATGTTGGGTATGTGTAGGGAAATAAGGGACCAAAAGAGGTTCTTAAGTAATTGCCTTTTTTTCTAAAATTAGGAAAAACTAATCTTAGATGAGAAATTGAAGACAATTACACTCAAAATTTGAAGAAACAACAGTAACAAGAGTTGTAGTGCTCTGAATCTACTTTCCAAACTACTAATTATTTTTTTTAAATGGTGGATATTAATGGGTTCAAATAGGTGGCTGCAAAAAGCACCCATATTTTTATCAAAAAAACATAACATGGAATCTGATGTGTCCCCCCTAAAATATTAACTTTTTTTAGTATTTTAAAATCATTGTGGTGAAAAATTAGCTAACACCATGTAATTTATGCTCAAATTTTCTACTAATTTGTTAATGAATATATGATTTTACTAATTTTCAAAGTGGACACACCCTAAAAAAACAAAAAATTGAGCATGTGCCCCCTAAACTTTTTGGAAACTAATCAATTTTTTAATATATAATAATAGAATCGAGTTTGTAAAAAATTAATTTCTTTCAAATTTCAATGAATGGGTAAAAAATGAAACTAAATACCATACATATGTTTTGACAAAAAATGAAAACACTCTAGTAAAAGAAATAAAAGATCAAAACCTTAACATAATTGAAATGTACAAAAATTATATGGTTAGAAAGGTAAGAGAAAACTCAATGTTATTATGTTTTTTTTTACATTGAAATATGTGTAAACCTAATGGAGAGCATGCTCAAGATTGTGTCAATTTTTAGAATTTTCAAAAAAAATGCATGTGGGCATTAACATGTAATTACAATCCTTTGGGTAGGATTCCCATGGAAAATCAAACCCTAAGGACTGGAACTACCTAAAGAAAATAATAACATGAGCACATTATAGTGCACTTGCATCATAACATGATCACATTACAACGTGAAGCATGTTATAATGCACTTGCATTTTCAAGAAAAAAATTGCCTCTTTCTCTTCTCATCTCTCTCTACCTCCTATATCTCACACTCTCCCTCTTCCTCAAATATATATGTTTACATATAAACTTATAATTGAGATTTACATATGGACATTTACTTTCTTATATTTTAAGTTATATTTCATGTATATATTTTCAAAGATGTTGAGAATGGTTTTGGATCTCTAGGAGTTATAATGTACATTCCTAGGTTTTGGAAGATCTTATAATTTCTTAGACGATCAAATTTTAGTAATCAACAAGCTCCTATCAACTTGCAATTGTCAAAGGGTAACTTTGTAACTATTCAAAAGCATCATCAAGCATCTATGTAGATCTCTCTCTCTCTCTCTCTCTATATATATATATATATATATATATGTATATACTGAAGAATAGGTTAGGGTTTAAAAAGGGGGATATAGATATAGGGGGTTCACCAAATATGGACCTCTTTTCCTTTATTTCATTAGGAAATGAGATCCACACAAAGAATTGACTTACAACCCTTAGGTTAGTCAACTCAATGAGGGAATCTATTGATTTCCTTATGATTGAGGACAAGGGTGTCAACCTGAGCAACACTTTTGGGAGAAGAAATAAAAATAGAAAATCTACTTAATTATGCTCATTCAAACTTGAAACATCAATTTAAATCTCAATGCAAATAGAAAACAATAAACTTTCTATAGATTTAAGAAGGGTTAACATTGTGAACCAGTCACCAAAATGTAGTTTCAGGAGGCGGACTGAAACTCATTCACCCATGGGTGAATGGGTCTTTGTGCATGGGTTTCAAACAACTTTCAGGATTCTCTAGTGCTAGTTTGTAGCTTCTATTTGATCCGAGTTTCAGTGTCGAAAAGTTAAAAATCAGATCTATAGGTGAGATTCCATGAATTGATGACAACTTTTGTAACTTTGACAACTTTTCCAATTTTCCTCTTCAAGAGATCTTCAATCCTTCTTCAACCTAAGATCTACAACATAAACACAAAAGGGAAAAACTATTTTTTTTTTGGTGGATGGGGGTTTGCCTTGGTCAAACCCCATTTGGGTAATTAAACCTTGAATTGAAATAATGAAATATGAAAGGAATGATGAATGAACAATGATATGTTGCAACTCACCAAACCCTTGAATAAACCTTTGGAATGTTGAAATGTTGATCTTGATCTTGCATGAAATGGCTTCAATGGATGTGGATCTTAATGCTTGAAATATGACTTGAATGCTTTGACTTGATCTTTGAAACCTACATCACAATGTTAGCTCCAAAAACATGCATGATTGCAAAAGACTTTGACATGATGCTTGAGATCTTGATTGGTGTTGTAGATGCTTGAGAAATCCACTCTTGAACACCTTTGACAATAATATTAGCTCTTGTGAAACTTGCACTTGAAAATCTAGCTTCTTAAGATTTGAATTGATGAAATAACATTGTATTTATAGGTATTTATCCTTAATTTTCCAAAAAATAAACATCACAAGCTGACATTAAAATTCAAATTTGGGGACATTAAAATACTGCTAAAAACATATTTTAAATTTAGGTTCAAAGGCCTATCCTAGAACACACATTGCTCAAGGTAAAGTATTAGGTGTTGGCATTAATTGTTGTCAGGTTTCCTCTTTGGAAAATGTAATTTATTAGGCTTGTAGATGAAAATAGGGCTTATTAAGGCATAATTAAGTCTAATTTAATTGAGGGGCCCAAACAGAGAATGAAAATGTAAAGGAGTGCATTTTCTGACATGTATACATATGTATGTATGTATATACCTCTCCCTCCTTCCCTCCTCTCTCTCTCCCTACCTCTCCCTTCCTCCTCTCTCTCTCTCCCTCCCTCTCCCCTCTCTCTTTAACGTAGACTATATACATGAACTAAAATTTTAGATATAAGTGATATTTACATATGAAAATTTGCTTTCTTATAATTTAAGTTATATTTCATGTATATAGTTTCGAGATGTTTGAGAATGGTTTTGGATATCTAGGAGTTATAATGCATATTCTAGGTTTTGGAGGATCTTATAATTTCTCAAACTTAGTCAAATTTTATTAATTAGTAGACTCATATCATCTTGCAGTTGTCTAAGGGTAGTTTTAACTATTTAAAATCATCATCAAGCCTCTCCTTAGAAATATGAGGACATATTATTATGAAAGATACCAAAATATGGGAGCGGAAAGCCCCCCATACCCCCATTCAAGAACTAAGATCCAAACACAACTAAAATAAAAACCTCTAAATCAGGAAGATAATCAGGCTACATTACCAACACAACCTCTCTCTCTCTCTCTATTTCTCTCTCTCTACCTCTAGCTTCCACTCTTTTTCTTTATCTCTAAATACCTCTCCCTCTCTCCCTCTATCCATCCCTCCCTCCCATTCTCCCTCTTCCTATACCTCTATATATATATATATATATATATTTGGCTCTCTATTTCTCTCCCCTATCTTTGTCTCTCCATATTTTTCCTTCTATCTTTCCCTCTCTTTATCTATATCTCCTTATCTCTTTCATCCTCTCCCTCTGTCTATCTCTACCTATCTCTCCCCATTTCTCTTCCCCCCTCTATCTTTCACAAGTTATATATATCTCTATAAATCTCTCCCTTTTTATCCCTATCTCTCCCTCTCTATCCCTTTCTCCCCATAACTCCCTCTTTCTATATATCTCCCTCTCACTCTCTCTCTCACTATATATATATAAATATATTTCTCCCTCTCTCCCTCCTCTTGCCTCTCTCCCTCTCTACCTATCTCTCTCCATTTCTCTACCTCTATCTCTTTATCCCCCCTCTCCATCTCTCTTTATCTTCCCATATCTCTCATATATATATATATATATATATATATATATATCCCTCTCCCTCTATATCTTTATATCCTCCTCTCTATCTCTATATCTATTCCTACCTCACTCTCAATCTATCTTTATCCCTCCCTTTACCCCTCTCTATCTCTATATCTATTTATCTCCATATCCCTCTATCTTCATCTCTATCTCTATATTCATCTCCCTCTTTCTATCCATCCCTCTCTTTCCCTAACTCTCCCTCTCTCTCTCTTCTTAGACATAAATATATGATCTATATCTCTATTTTCCTCTCTATATCTCTCCCCTATATCTATCTCTCAATATTTATCCTTATATCCCTCTCTCTCTCTTTATATTTGTATCATTATCTCTCCATCTCTATTTACCACTATATATCTCCCTATCTTTATCTTTATCTTTATACATTTCCATCTCTCCCTCTCTCTATATATTTATCTCTCCCATATCCTTATATTCATTTGTCCTCTCTCTCTCTCTCTCTCTATATATATATATATATATATATCACCCTCTCCCACTCTCCCTCCCCTCTCTATCTCCATCTTCATCTCTATCTCTCTCCCTATTAGTAATGGAGCTTGATTATCTCCCTAATTTAGAGGTTTTTGTTTCATCTATATTTGATCTTAGTTCTTGATGAAGGGATTCTCCCTCCCAATTTTATCACCAAGGAAGAAAAATAGATAGGAGAGAGGATAAGTAGAGAGATAGAAAGGGAGAGAGGGAGAGATAGCTAGAAATAGATATAACCTGGGAAAGATAGAGTAAGGAGAGAGAGAGAGAGAGAGAGAGAGAGAGAGAGATTAGATAGAGATAATTAGAGAGGGAGAGGGAGAGGGAGAGAGGAGAGGAAGATATATATAGAGAGATATAGGAAAATATAGGTGAGATGGAGAGAAGTGGAGAGGGAATGAGGGAGGGATGGAGAGGTAGAGAGATGGGTCTATAGCTCGGGAGAGGAATAGAGAGGTGATATAGAGGAAAGTATAGAGGGAAAGAGGGAGGGAGAGGTAGAGAGATAGGTTTATAGAGAGAGGTCTAAATAGGGACAAAAAGAGAGGGAAGGAGGGAGGGGGGAAGAGGTAGAGAGATAGGCCTAGAGAGAGAGTTATAAATAGGGAAAAAAGAGAGGGAAGGAGGGAGGGACGAAGGAAGTGAGAGGTAGAGATAGGTCTAGATCTTGGGGGAGAGGGAGAGAGGTCTAGAGAGAGAGGGAGAGGTAGAAAGATATGTCTAGAGAGAGGTAGAAAGAGAGAGGAGGGAAGGATGGAGATGTAGAGAGATATATAAAGAGGGGTGATGGAGAGAGAGAGAGTGAGTGAGTGAGAGAGAGAGAGAAGAAGAAGAAGTGATATATATAGTTAGAGAGAGGAAGATATATAGGGGTATAGAGATATGGAGAGATAAGGAGATAGAGATAAATATAAGGAGAGATAGAAGGAAAATTATAGAGAGATGAAGATAGGGTAGAGATAGAGAGAAAAATAGAGATATATATAGAGAGAGAGGTCTAAGAAGAGGGAGGAGAGAGAGGGATGGATAGAAATGTTGAGATATGGTGTTGTACACCATTGCATAATTTCATATATTATAATGTTGTAATTAAATAATTATTTAGTTGTGATGCACCTAGGTGGTGTGGTTAATCACACTAGGTAATTATTTGGGGACCACTTTATGTTGTATTGTAACATTGTATTATTATTTAATGTGTGGGAGACATGTGATAATAATTTAATATTGGGGAAATATTTAAAAAGTGAAAACTTAGTACCCAATATTAAATAAGAGATCAGTGGTTTTGTGTTCACATGGTTTTATCTTACCACTTGGTTGTATTTGTGTGAGCTTGTATCTATAAAATCAAGCACATGTTTAGCGGTTAAGATTGGCAAGGCCAGTGGGATGTCAATAAGGAATTCTTTTGTCAAGGAATTCATTTTAAAATAAAAAATTTAACACCAAGGCAATACTTTTTGAAAGAATTCACCAAAATTGAAAATTAGAACATCATGGTAGCCCCCCCTTAGGATTGTGTGTGCTATGCAAAGGAGCATAGAGAATCCTAAGGAGAGAAAGGAGAGGAAAAGATGTGACATGCCACATTATGAGATGTATTTTTTGGTAGGTTGTCACACACACATGAGGGACAATACATAAGAACCAAAACATCAAGAAGAAGATAAAGATGAAGAAATCAAGAGAGACAAGGGGATCTAAAAGTTCAGGGTCAGATCTTTCCATAAATACAAATAGATATAATACATTGAATGAAAAATAATCATCAATCCCCAAAGTACTCAGATCGTGAAGAATAGCACATGAAGACAAAATAAAAATAAAAATTGGGTCAATATGGAAGAGGGCCTAAATGCCCCCAACGCTTTGCATTGTCCCCAATTTTCAAAAAGAAAATTTACAACAAATAGAAGAATGATGATACACATAGAAGAAGTTTACAATAAAATTTTTAGGCTTGTATCCAAGCACCTACAAGGGTAGCAAGGGTCCTCCAAGAAGGATAAAAAACACATAAAAACAAGCATGGGGGAACACAAACACACAAAAAATCTAATCTACAGATAAAGAAGAGGTACCACCCTACTCCTCTTCGACCAATAGGTCATCCTACTCCCAATCTAGATCATTATAGGGGGGGAGGATGAGCCTATAAGGGTAGGATAGCGAGGGTAGTACTCTCCAACTCTCCTACAACAAGAGCCAAGGAAGAAGGCCCCCTCAAGGTCTTCTTCATTGAGCTCTTGTGAGATAAAGGTCATCAATCTTACAAAGATCAAGGACAAAGTCAGGATATCATCAACCGAGTTAAGCATGCACTTTACCAGAGTGCAATGTGTTAACCGGGTGGGAGAAGAAGGAGGCATCTTAGATCCACTATCGACTTCATTGAGAGGGGAAATGACAAACTCAAGGGACATTGGGGTTGCCTTCGTCACAAGGACGGCGCAAGCCAGAACATAACTCACTTTCAAAGAAGGTGACCCCTTCTTCTGACCCCCACTAGAAGTGAGGTCATCCTCCAACTTACACTTGATTAGTGGATGTGAAATCCCTACATAAGTAAGTGAAAGGTGAGGAGGAAGAGAACATAGTCGCATTAGACACCACCATGGTGTTCAACATGTTTATGGGTTGGTAAAAGGGAGGGATTTCTAGAAGGGACATCAAAGAGTAGGATCCACGGAAGGAGTGATGAATACCTACACCCTTTTGGGGTGAGGATCATCAACACCTGTCAAAGGATTTGGAAGTAAAACGGAGGTAAATGGAACTAAAGCAAGCACAATAGGAGAAGACAAAATGATAGAAGAGGATACAAAAATGGGGACCACTAGCTTCCCCTCCATTTTTTATGAGGTTTTGTGTCCAATGGTTAGATATTTTCGCTAGCGCAAGTTGGTTACATCAACTAAGAGCACTAGAAGACGTGGCTTGAGAAGAGGTCAAAAGTTGCTACTCAACCATTTGAGTATCCTTCGCAACTGTGGTTGATGGAAGGGTAGGCTCCTAGGCAGGAGCAAGAAGAGGAAGTGTAGGGGCAGGAGAAGCCACTAGAAAAGAAACAAAAATTGATGCCTCAATGACGGGCCTCTTCTCATTCTCTACCTTAGGGGTAGGTAGAGAAGTAGTAGGAGGCTACAGAGGTTGATACATAGGAGCTTTACCCTTGCCATAGACAACAAGCCTAGGAACTGTGGGAAAGACTAGAAGTTCAAAGATCTGGTGCTAAGCTTTTCTCCATGTAGGAAACATCAAACTTCCCATGCAAGGCATGGGAGCAGGAGATGAAGAGGACACATCAAGGTGAGAAGTGGAAGTGGGAGCAAATGATACAAAAGAAGAAGAAGGCCCTTGAGTATGAGAAAAATTCTCCTTCCCCTTTTGTTGGGTATAAGAAGCAGTTGCTTGTTGCACAATCATGTAAGCCTTCATGGAGACTACATAGGGAGACACTGGATAACTATCCTTCAGAACTAAGCCCCTGATCTTATACTTAATATAAGCCTTATATAGAAAATCTCTCCTAAGAGGGAGAGGTCTGATTGGGGTAGGCCAAAAGTGACCTTGTGCAAAACCCCATTCAACACCAATGGTTTATGACCGGTGTCATGCACTATGTGCACAGTTCCTTCATGAATGAATTTCAAACACTTATGAATGACGAAGGCAACACCATTCATAAAATCAAGCTAGGGAATGCCTAGCCTAACTCGGAACAAATCAAACTTCAGAATGATAAAAAATGAAGCATCGATAGCCTTGGGTCCTACCAAGACTATCAAAGAAATGGAACCTAAAGGAGAAACTAAGAGTCCATCATGTGTATGGAGGGTGGTCTCTAACTCTTCATACTTCTCCCTATTCCAGTCATTTATGAGAAATTTCTCCTCTGTTACCACATTGACCTAACTCATTGGATCAACTAAAATGCTAGTTATGACATTTTTCGTTGATTTGGGCATGGATGTATAAAGGGGAGAGTTCTTTATTGATAAGCTCACCATGTGAGGTAAATGTTATGTCAGGTGTAGCACTCAAATTTTCAAGGGGAGTACACATGAATGAAACCATATTCACATACTCAGATGGAGAAACAAGATGGATAGATGGGATCATGAAGATGGATCAAATGGCATAATTGGTGCTTGAAACGCTTTGTTAGATGGGTTGGATGTTCTGGGACTCTGATAGCTTCGTGAAGTGTCTATTGTGCCCCAAACCTTTATCTTTGGGTGTAGATACAATGTTCACGACAACTTTATTTTTTCTAGAAACTGGCACTACATATCGGCTATCAAAATGGGAGCACGAGGATGAACCCCCAAACTATGCCACTATCTGTTGGTACTCATGCAATGTAGTGCACATGTGTGCAAAAGAAGGATACTTTTTGGTTGCCAATGCTGATGGCAAAGGGTAGGAGATTTGAGAGAACAACATCGAGCGATAAAATTAGTTACCTTATCCTAGTCCCCTTGCTTACATCGGATGAGATTCGAAAAGGTCATCTTCGACCTGATATTATTTTGGATTTGTTAGAGGAATTGATTTACGAGTTGATCAAATGAGAAAATAGAATTATCTGGTAAGGAACAATACCAATCAAGGGTGGTGTCCTTAAGGGATATTGGAAAGATTTTATCCATTGGAGCATCATGGTTGAAGAAATAAATACACATAGCATTGAATGTTGAAACATGTGTCTGAGGGTCTCCGCAACTACTATATTTTTCAAATTTAGGAATCTCCATCCCCTAGGGGATGGGATTTTTTAAAATAATAATAGACAAAGGACTATGCCAAAAGAACGGTTGAAAGATAGGTTGAGAAGTAGCACTAGAGAGGCTCGCTAGTTGATTTTGCATCTTACCCATGTTCTGTAACAAGGCATTTAAGATAGGGTCAAAAGATGAAACATGACCAGAGGAACCTCCACCAAAGCCACCAACCCCCATTTCAGCAGAAACCCCACCACCTAAACCAACATGGACTCCAGAATTGTCACTAGGAGCATTCTAGGTGGCAGAGTGAAGCCCAAGGGTACCTTGTTCACTTTAAAGGTGGGGGTCAGCTGCAGACCAAAGGTAGTGTTAGTGGAAGGACCATTCTCAACCATGTACACCGATACCTTAGGCATCAATACTTCTATTTGTCTTTCAGTAGCCTTGGAGCGTATGTCTTGGATAGTGGTCAATCTAGACTTATATGTTGGGACATGAATTTCCACAATGTCAACAAGGCCTCAGAGAAATTCTACACCTTTTTGATTCATATCTAGCATAGCTCTCAATGTAGTAACAACCTTAGCTACTTTGGCCAAAGTTTTTTCTTTCTCCAAGTACTTCTCGAAATCCTCAAGTCTCATATCTAGGGAAATAAGTTGAGTCTTCAGGATCTCAATGGCATCTTCTTCCTCCACAGACAAAGTAGACGGAGAATCAAGAGGTGTAGTAATTCAAGGAGCTTCCCCAAAAATTCTAGAGAGACTTGTATTTGTTCCTAACATCACCCCTTCAATGGTAGGATCGGTAGTGACCTTCTTAGGATCCATCTCAATGTGTCATAAGCTTCTTCTAACAACTTTCCCAGAGGTTGTCAATTGAGTTGTAAAGCTCATAAAGCTTTACATCATATGAGCACGTAACGCACCCAGGATGCAAGAGGAGAATATCCAACACTAAGAAATGGAAACAAGACTTTCACATCAAGTTCACCAAAAATGTAGAGAAGGGGGATCTGTCACCCCCAAGACTCTAGGTCATGAGAGAGCCCCAAGGAACAGACTACCCTAAACTACCTCAGGTTGAGTAGAAAGGTTTGGAAGGATGAAAAACTAAGGCTGGAAAGGAAGGGCAAGCAACACACCACTTTCCTTTTACCAAAGTCGGGTGTTTATAGGGTTAGAAGAGTCAGCTACAGAGGTTTGGGTCTGCTACCTAGACAACTCACTATTTGAGGAAAACAAAACAAATCTTAGACTCTAGCATAGTATGCTGGAATCTCAGGGATGCACTAGCATTCTGTAAGGATAGAGGTTCAGAGAACAACTAGAAAACACTACAAGCCTACTAACTATCTAACTGTTTATGTTTTATAATTTGAAAAAAAGCAAAAAAGTATAGAAAACAAGTACAACAAAAGGAATACTTAAAATGAATTATTCTATAAATGACGAAGAAAGGATAGGAGAAAATATTGTGCTTCCCATAAGTCAATTCTTTGATTAGCTCCACTTGAACGTGCCTACACACATAGAAACAAGAAAAAATTTGGGTTGTATTTGAGGTCTGCCTCAGTCAAAACACCATTTTGGTGTTCCCACCTCCACAAACAACCAGAATACCACAAGATATATAAATTGAGATAAAGAAAGTAGAAAGGAAGTAGTACAACTAGATAGAAAGTAAAGCCAATAGAATGTTATCCAATAAGCACAATAATGCAACTGAGTAGGAAAAACAATGTTACCTTCCCAACTACGAGCTCTCAAGGCCAATAGCATAATGAATAGAGTGACACCACCACGTAAAGAAGATGAATCTTGGTAATCTTGCAATAGAAATGGTATTGCAACAAGAGTTTGCTTTTGGAATAAAGTGAGGAGCTTGCAAAAAGAAGAACAATAGTGTAGAAGCAAGAGTGAGGTGAGAATGAGAAAGTGAAGTCTTTGAATGTCAAAGAGAGCATCCAAGAATTGAATGAGATGGATTGAATTGAGTTTCAAATTGGAAAAATGGAGGCAAAAGGTTGATTTTCCTCGATCAAGGGAGGCAAA
Organism: Sequoia sempervirens; assembly: GCA_007258455.2. Taxonomy (NCBI): domain Eukaryota; kingdom Viridiplantae; phylum Streptophyta; class Pinopsida; order Cupressales; family Cupressaceae; genus Sequoia; species Sequoia sempervirens. The sequence continues at coordinate 967,945,791 of VDFB02271358.1, forward strand.
GGACGTTACCTTTCACAACCAATGGAAAACATAATGATTCTATAAATCCCAAGGGTAGAAATCCTATCGGGATAGAAATGCATTGCATATACATCCACACTACATGCACGCATCCCTAAAAAAATTCCTCCACCAACACAAAAAGACACAACTAGGTGGAAGGAACAAGGTGGCAGCAGCGGACTTTGCATCATCGAGTTTATATTTTCTAAGGTAGGGGTAAATAAATGGAGAATTTTCCTAGGGTTCAAATTCACGCCATTATAGGAAGAAACACTCTAATTTAGGTGCATCGCCACCCATTTTTTTGTATTTCTCTTTATTCCCCTTTTCTTTGTGTGATTTCTTAGTTGTAGGATTGGTCTAGAGTTATTCAATGTTGGGTTGGACCAACACTAGTGCATTTAGGTTAGAGAGGAAGGCAACCTTCTCCCTAGAGGTCGGATCTTAATAGAAAGAGTCCCACACCTAAAATCAATCCCATCTTTTACTATAATGTTGAATAATAGGTCCAGTAAGAGTGCAATTCCAAGTGACAACAATTTATGGCATGCCCAATGGAACCGCTATAAAATTTGATGATTTTTATGAAATTTTCTATAAAGATTGGTGTTGGTCCTAAAAAATGAAAAATTTAAAGAGGTAGTTCTTCAAGTACTTAGTGACTCTATTGACTTTGTAAGCAACTCAACATATTGGTTTCAAACTAGACTATAATATTCATGCCCAAAATTCAAACAAGAGGATCTTTTAGAGGTAACTTCTAGTACACTAAATTGCCATTTTTTACTTATAAAAGAAGAAATAGACACTCATTATCCCCAGTAAGAATAATTGTAAGTTGTACAACACCATATCCTAGGGCTCAATATACACCTCCATTTAGTGTATTATCACATCCTAAGATATTGGTCATTCAAATAAACAAACCATTATTTCATATGACACTTTTTCACCTTCAACAACAATGGTACTTTTATCAAAAACAATGGTACTTTTATCCTTTCCCAAATAGATGACATACCAATAGTTGTACTAAAAATAATACCATATTTTATTAGTGAAACTACCACTACTCCCATAGAGCATATTCAAGATGTTGCCAACATTTTCTATGCCCATAATATTACTAAAGATAACATCAAGTTGTTAGTATTTTGGCCACATCTTTAAAAGAAAAGGATTTGTAGTGGTATAGAGGTATGTGACCTAACTTTATCCATACTTGGGATGAGTTATGTTTGAGGCTTTGTGGTCAATTTGAGGATAAAAGTGACCATTATCACTAGTTGAACAACTTATAATGATTAAAAGGGATCCTCGTGAATTCATGGTGGACTTCAACTTCAAATTTAAAGACTTGGGACAAAATCCTTGCTTTGGTAAAATCGTCTCCTAATCATACCTTCTTGTACTACTTGAGAGATATTAATAGTGATGTTTCTATTATTATATAGTCCATGTGACTCAATCAAATGCATATGACATTACAAACAAGAAAAATAATTGTCTAATAAAAGCTAGGAAAATAGCTCCAATGCCACCAATGCCTCTATTCCCTAAATTTCCATCTCAATGGCCTACTTTAGTACCTATTCCCATTGCATCAAAAATACAACCATCTACCTCTACTACACCTTCAAACAATTTAACTAAGGTTAAATCCCTCTTACAAATTTGTTGTAATGAGTTAGTAACAATAAGGAGGAAACAAGATAAAAATAGCAAACCTTAGTATCAACCTCAAAATTAAAATTATCAACAAAACAAGCAACCATATTAAGGGAAAATTTAGTGGAATAATGCTAGGCCTTTGAATTCACTTAACCCTATTATTACTTGTACATCAGGGGCTATTTTTTCTACATAGAATAATATTTCTCAAGAGAATGAGTCGATCTACCCATACAATTAACCACACAATTAAAAATCATGTCAAAATAGAGGCCTTGTCCAAGCCTTAATGGTCTAGAATGTGCCAACAACTTCAGGACAATAGTTTGAAGCTAATCAACAAGTTGTTGGAATTCAAGATCAAGTGTAAAGAAATGCTACATTGGTTAATTGGCATGAGTCTAATTTTTTTGGCATAAACCAATTGCATACTGAAAATACTAGAGCAAAGAAAAAATAAATGGAAATTGGAACATCTTCCATAGTTGGTCAGGCATCAGCTTCATAGCCACTTCAAAGGACTACATATATAGGTACCATAGATAAAATACTATGCTACAATAAAATTAGATTGTTGATAAAGGTAACAAAGCACACAAGCAACCTCAAATCGACCAATTAAAAAATCTGGAGTTTTCTACTCCAAAGGTTTCTTCAAAGGTTAGAAATGTTCCTTTTAATATAATTGATCAAATGAAGAAAGCTAACTTAAATGTCACCATGTGGGAGGTGCTCTCTATCCCATCTCAAAGGGATTTTCTTTAGGAAGCATTGAAAGATATAAATCATTCATTTGAAGTAGTGGTAAAGGAAGGAACAACTCCAACTAGCCTGGTCCAACCCAAAGAAGAAGGGAGTTCAACAAAAAATGGTAAGCCACCTCCCTTTTATATGTCTTTGATTACTAGAAATCACATAGTTCATAATTGTATGATAGATTCAGGGCTACTAGTTTTGTTATGCTCAAGAAGATAATTTATCTCCTTGGCATAAAATATTAACCCATAACTAAGGGAGTTGTACAATTGGATGACACTATTGTTAAGATAGTAGGGGCCATTAAAGATTTAAGGTTAACCTTGCATGCATGCCCCAAGTGCATTATGTTGCAAGATATATATCATCCATTGACCTATCTTCCTTCTTTGTTATCTACTTGTCTAGGAGGTTTATTGCCAAAATTGTGGATACTTATCTTTTAATTGGTCCCATATACTATTCAAAACAAGGTATGGTACAAAAATAACCATTAAGGAAAAACCTATTGTAAAGGATCACATTGAACTCTACACTCCTAGACCCATAAACATAAATTGCACATTAAATGAAGAAAGGGGACAATGTACTATTCATAAATCTATTACTCTCTTGGAAGAGGTTCCTAATTTTTGTTAGATGAATGGGGAAATTTCCTCTAATTTGACCCATTTAATGAAGCAAAGGAGACTGGGTTGGGCAACTATTGCATACATGAGGAGGACACTCATATCCCCAATCTCATAAAAGCTCGAGAATATATTGAGGATTTGTGGTAGTTATCTTTTGTTGATTCAAGAAATAAGAATAGTATTGGTGTTGGTATAATGCTAGTATCTTCAAGCAAGGAGAAGTATTTATTCTCATTTAAGCTTTAGTTTAGTTTCACCAATAATGTAGTTGAGTATGAAGCTCTTATCCAAGGCCTCTAGATTGTACTAACCTTGGACATTATAATCAATGAAATTCCACTCATGCGTCTAAGTGAAAATGTTCCAATATAAGCTAGTACATGAAAACAAGAAAATGTTTGTATACAATAGTTGTTATCATAATTGCATGCTTTACCAAATATAGTGAGAATTGAATTTAAAATTATAAATGAACTCTATAAGAACACTACTTGGTTAAATTAATGATAGAATACTCACCAATAGACCAATCAAATCTTTCTCACTCTCATGCAATTTTAGAGCATGTTGTTGAAAGTGTCCCTATAGAGCAAATTGGACCAAAATAATTGAAAATAAATAAATAAAAATTTATAATCTTATCTCTACTTTCCATTTAAATTTTTCATTTTATGTTCTTAATAATTATGCTAGATAATCCCTAGAATATATAGTGTGACTCGCATTTCCTTTAAAGTTATTCTTCCCAATTCTTTTACTACTTCTTGAGACAAAATAAAGCTCAACATGTTATAACTATCCACTCACAAAAATTAACTTATTTTACTAGGAGAATTTAAAATTATAAATGAACTCTATAAGAACACTAGTTGGTTAAATTAATGATAGAATACTTACCAATAGACCAATCAAATCTTTCTCGCTCTCATGCAATTGTAGAGCATGTTGTTGAAAGTGTCCCTATAGAGAAAATTGGACCAAAATAATTGAAAATAAATAAATACAAATTTATAATCTTATATGTACTTTCCATTTAAAATTTTCATTTTATGTTCTTAATAATTATGTTAGATAATCCCTAGAATATATAGTGAGACTCGCATTTCCTTTAAAGTTATTCTTCCCAATTCTTTTACTACTTCTTGAGACAAAATAAAGCTCAACATGTTATAACTATCCACTCACAAGAATTAACTTATCTTATTAGGAGAATCCATTTATAAATGTCTTCCCAATTTCTATAATTTGTAAAATTCTTTTAAAATGGTGGCTATAATGTCAAAAAATTTGTGGTCCAATCAACAACTTGCAAACATAAACAAATACACTTTAGTAAATCTACATTTATTAATAGCAAAGAGAACTGGTTGAAGTCAAGGCTAATCATTTTTATTTTCAATAACATATTATCTATAGACTAACATAGGTATAATAGTGAATTGATTATGGGTGAGTTATTATCAATCAATGAAGGCATCATAAAAGTTACCCATTACTTATGAGAAAATTCGATCTGTGTATCCACACCTAGTGTGAATACAACAATTGAAAGACAATGCAAGTATAGAGAACCAAAACAAAAATGTAAAGCTACACTATTTCATGGTAGCTAAAAGGATGTGTAGAAACCAAAGACAAGCATATCCCACTATAAAGAATGAACTCCAAACACTTAAACTTCCACTCTACTATAATTGTTGGAAGATGGTCAGCACTCCCCTTGAGATTCACGACATGGCTTAACCGCCTCTAGTGGATCTGTTAACTCTGGCTGTTGTATCAGACATTAACAGGTCAACCTTTTGGTGCAACGGAAATTGTGGGGCCAACAATTGGTATTAGAGCCAAAGGTTATGGGTTCAAATCCCCTCGGGTAACGCTGAGGAGGAGATTGTTGGCAGATGGTCAGCTCTCCCCTTGAGATTCGCAGCGTGGATTAACCGCCTCCCGCAGATCCGTTAACTCTAGTGGTTGTATCAAACATTAACAGGTCGACCTTTTAGTGCAACGACAATTGTGGGGCCAACAATAATTTGGTCAAAATGTAGCTATGAATACTCAACCAAATACAAAAAAAATCAAGTGACAAAATACAAAAAAAAAAAATAGCAAGCAAAGCTTATTCATTGACAGTAGGATGATCTCAATTTTATTTTTTTGGGCAAAAAGATGTGAGAAGAATTGTGCATTATGGATCAAAGTAAACGAATTCCCCTAACATCATTAGTTGAATAATGCATGTTCACACCAAAACTTTGGGTGTAGCTTGAATAATCGACACTTGCATACAAGAATGTGAAGGAATCACTAGATGCTCAAATTTCTCAACCCTTAGTCTACCTACCACAAAGCATTTCAATCCCATTATTTAATTTTTCTTTCCTTAAAAATTATTCTCTCTTTTATACATTATTAAATTATTTTGTCACACTCCACTAATTGCAACAATAACTTTCCAACTAGCAACCTAAATTATACATGAACTATATCTATATTCTTATAGAAATTTAATTCCCTCAACGAAAACTTTTTCTATCACTATTCCCCAAAAAAAAAAAAAACAATCACAATCTATTATCATATTACTAGAAACAAAAGAAATGTTTTTTTTTTTTACAACAAAATATATATATAACACTATAAACAACAAACATACTTGTTTAGAAAGCTCATTCAAAAATGGCCTAGTGGCCAAAATATTTCTTTGCACTAAAACTAATTAAAAATATATAAAAATTTGGTGTACTCGTGTATAATAAGGCTTAATAGGATTTTTAATTTATTTTTTCTCCAACTTTTGAAATGGTGCAAAGCAATTTAAAATTCTCTTTTTTAAGAGGAGAAAAGACACGGGTAATATTTATAAACCATTTATTTCATGTGACTACTTCATTCCTAAATTTAAAAATCATAATCACACATTTCACGTGAGTTGAGTTATTAAAGATTTAATGATGTTGGGTAACAAGCAAAGAATAAAACCTTTTAAAGTATAATTGTTAATTAAACAAATGCAAGGCACGGCGGTTCTAGGAATCTTTGACTCACCAAGATAAGCAAGGTGACCGAGATAAGTAACTCTAGTAAATAATTACAATTAAATTATTCTAAACTTTATAGGTTAAAGTTATTAATATTATAAAAATATATTTATTTGGAAATTGATAAAGGTGTAAGTATTTAATTTTGTTTAGTCATAAAATGATATTTAATATTATAATTTAGGTTTAGCATATTTTTCATGTTCTTTTTGTGAGTGTGATAATTTAAATAGATAGGCCTAAGTTCAATGATTTTTCAATTGAGTCTAGTATACAACTTATGTGACATGAATATGATTTTCTCTCTAATCGATCTTAATTGACAAAGGTGTCTAATCAGACTCATAAGATGGCTTCCCCACTTTGTAACACCACTCTCATTCTTGTTTTATGGCTTTGGTGGGATTCTTTTGATTTTAGTTATGTTGTTCTTCCCCTAATTAAATCATCTATGATAATCTGAATAATTGAATACACAAGATAGGTCCAATGTGCTGAATTTAAAAATTTTTGCATGACTGCTTGTCTTTAATTGTGGATCTCCCTTCTCCATCATTTTAAGGTATTGGCTTATTATGATGCTTGAACAAATAAAAATTACACAATAAGTGAGGATTATATCAAATGTGTGTATTAATTTAGACTATGAAGCTTTCTACGATTATGTTTATTAAAGGTAAACAAATTACAGAAATTAAAAACTTTTCAATTGGGATTTGTTTAGCGAGATGAACAATCTAAGACTCCTGCCTTATCCATTACAGAGTTGAAATAAGTAATTTATAATGATCAAGCATGAACACAATTTTCTATTATCAAAATATTAATGCCTTAAGAAAAGACCGCGATCAATTCATTGTTGTTCTAATTCCAAATCCTTAATATAATTCTCAATATTTAATGGAAAACTACTAATTTTACTTTTAATTCTCAATAAACATTACAACAAATGTTAACAAAAACCCCATAATCCTTGATTTATATTGATCAAGAGACTATTGAATACATTCAAAGGAGACAACAATATACATATATTTCATATGAGCCATATATTGAATTGTATGCTATTATATTGAGAAAATTATAGTTATCTATGTTATGAACTTTGGATACTCAAAATAGACTGACCTACCCATCCAAAACTATAAAACCTGCAGTCGAACCCTTTTCAAAGAACAAGAGTCCCTTATATAGATAAGTGAGCATGTATACCCCAAAAATATTATTTTCCAATGGCAGTACTTGGGTGAAAAATTATACACAAATTACAAGAAAGACAAGTGGGAAATTATTGCAAGATATGATTTGTGACAATCTTTGTCCCTTGATAAACTCCTTCTACATTCTCTTTGTCATACTCTGATAATAGCAGACACAATTCAATTTGTCTAGATATTATTGGATAAAATGAAGACTATTGAATTTTTGCATGTTTATCTTTATTAATATGAAATTTCTCAATTTTGGTGAAAACATCATAATTGTGCTATTGCATGTTGACTATCTTTGTAGTCAATGCTATCACTTAAACAATCTTGTTTGTATGAAACTACCAAAGATGATATATGATGGAAGCATTATTGTGTTTAATAATCTTTACCATAATGATACAAGGGATCATCTGTCTTAATTCTTGTATTTCTTTGCTTTTACAATAAACTGTGGCTTGTTAGTATCCTTGGGGTCATTGTTCCCAATGGTTCTAGGGTTTCCCATCTATGGATTTGAAACTAGATCAGTCAAAATATAATCCATCAACTTCTTTCTTAGCTTGGCTCATTAGAAAAAAAATCTTTATTCTTTTTATCTTTTAATGGCCCAGTTCCAAGCAATATGATGATGCTTACATATCCCATATCAAGGAGCAAAAAAACTCTTACTGTTTTCCCCATTATTAACTCTCTCCTTACTCTAAGTGAAATCTCGTACCATAAAGTATAAACCTCTCCCTTAGCCTTATTGAGCTTCTCCTGAAAATTCCTCTCTCCTAATCCTTAACACAAAATCCTTGAACTCCTAGGACTTGAAAAAATCATCAAAAAAAATGATGTACAAATTAGGACTTCTAATATCATTAGCTTCATCCCTACTCCCTCCTACATTTATACCCATTATGTTATGTGGTATGCCAAAAAAAATTACTCTTAGAGGTGAAGGTATTGCTTGGTTCACTTCCTCCTAAGTCACAATATTCTCACCAATATCCTATGTCTCCTCTACTTCATCAATACCCAAAGAATAATCAACTAAACATGGTTGACCAAGTTTTCCCTTCTTTTGAGGTTGTTCTTGGGAGGTAGCAATTGTAGGTGGATGCTCTTGGTGAGTAGATTCTGCCACTATGGACTTTTTCCCTCTTTTTACATAAGCATAAATTGATGGATCAGTTGGTGGTTGGTAATTTATCCTTTCTTCAATTGTAGGGGCCTTTCTAACTAATACAATAGTATTATCCAACATTTTACTTATTCTTGCAATGGGGTCCTTTATCTCTACAAATGCTATGGAATAATTAATATTCTACCTTGTTCTTTTTTCTTCCCCTTTATGATAAAAACCCACTTTATTCTCCTCTCATTTACCTCATTTTTTATAAAACAATTTCTCATCACATCTTCCTCAAAAAGCACCCAATGAATGTGTGTTGATCTCCTTTGCTCAATCTTAACTAATTTATGAATCCCTTGGGATCAAAAGTTTTTACAACTTTATGGCCCATCCTATAATATTGGAGCATAGAGTATATTAATTCTAGGCCCTCCCTACTTATGGTAAAATCCTAGAACTTTATAGTAAAAGGAAAGAAATATCCCTTATTTTTTTCGTTCAAGTGGCTCTTATTTATTTCATTTAGCTGCCACATAATCTATAAATATGCCAATATTTTAGGGACATACTTTAGTAGGATGTGTGGGCCTATAGGGCATCCATGTATCATGATTGCAATTGTGTTTGAATGGACATACCAATCTCCCCAATTATGTTATGCACCCAACTCAGAGACTTTTTCCTTTGGCCTCAAAAAATAAAAAATCTCCTTATGAAATCTCTCCCCTTCTCTCTCTATGAACCTTAGAAGTTTTTTGATAAAATGATCTTCAAAAACTACATAGCTAGAATTTTCATAGTGCATATCCCAAATGTATGTCCAAAATTGGACAGGAAGAGATTGACCATTGTCATCAACCATCTTAACCTACAGGGTCTTATCCCATTTACTCTTTCCCTCATATAAGAACATAATGGCATAGTAGGGAATACCACCTAAAGTTTACCATTTTTATCGTTGGCCTTAATATCCACCAACTTCTTATGGATTCCATTTGCAATGTGTAGAAAAGTCAAACTCGTTATTTACCAAAGGATTTTGGATATCTATTGTCATGTACATTAACAATACAAGAATCTTGGTTCTAGCATCACCCCCCAAGAATTGGCATAAATAATGATATATCTTGATGAAATAGTCCTCAAATTGATCAATATTGAAGGGATCAACTTTATTCTAAGGAATTCTAACTGAATTTCTATCAAATCCCTTTAATTTGTGCCTAGGTAGTCAAATAACCCTATAAATGTGCTTATCCTACTCATACTTGTTCTTGAAAAAATTCAAAATCTACAATCTTATTTGTAGCTAGGTTAAGATCGAAAATCTAAAAAATGGAGGCCTTATTAATCTGCACCAATACTCCACTATTTGCAGCCCTCATAACTCTAACATGTTTATCATAATTTTGGAACATAGACCTAATAAAGTATACATTCACAAAAAAAAATTGGTACTAGTAATTTCCCTAAATCATATACCCAAAAATTTGAGATAGGGACACATGAAGCTCTCTTGTTATCCAATGACTAAACAAGCTCCATCTTGTAACATAAATCTCAACATCCTACATTCGCTACCATTATCCACGGTGCTATTTAATAAAACACCTGCCCCCTGGGCACACATTTCCTTTCTTGATGATCTTGGTAACTAAACCATCAAATCTTCATTAAGAGGTCTCTTTTGTTACACCTCGTTGTGTTATTACTTATTTATTGTACTTTGATGAGTTAAAATGCTTTAATACATGATTACGTTTTGTATATTTTGATGGAAAATGTGATGAATGAATGTGCAATTCAATATGATACTTTAAATGCTTTGAAGATGAAAACATACGATGCATATGAAAGTAATTTTATCGGCTAACTACTATTGTAATGCACTAAGTCAGATGCAAGAAAAGATTTGAGCCTTCGGAAGAGAGGGGGAGTATCACTCATGAGAAGAACTTGGTTTGGTAACCCTTAATATGCCTATTTGAGCTATCACACACTCACATCCTAGTTTGGCCAAGTTGAGTCAAGTTATTCAAGAATTGGTGAGTAAACCTTCGGTCATAGTTTGGGGATGATTGCAAGTTTTGGTTTTATTCTTTGATTTCTTGATTTGGATTATGTGACTAAATCTTTGTGTTAAGAGTGAGTTCATGTATTTATATTTATATATTAGTCGATGAGTATATACATAGAATGTATATATGTATGTGATTGTGATAACTCATACATCTGAGTACATATGTGTACGTGTATACATAAGTAGACGTACTTACGTATATTCATGTACGGATATATCATATGCATGAGAATATCAATTGGAAATATATGACATATATATATATATAAATTTTGTATATATTGATCGATGAATATGTAAATATATGTGCTTATTATGGATGCTAAAATAATGATATATGTATATAATATATATACTAATATATATGGCTCTAGGAAAATTCATAGTTACCAATTCACCCATGGAAAATTCACCGCCAACAATTCACCAACATGGAAAATTCATCGCAAAGTAAAATTTACCGCCAGCAATTCATCGTGGCGGAAAATTAACCACATTAATATTTTTTAATATATATTTCAAAAACTTTGCTTTTATTAAAAATATTAATGCGGTTAATTTTTCGCCGTGGTGAATTGTTGGCGGTGAATTTTACTTGGCAATGAATTTTGTCATATATATATACGAATACAAATACGTTAATGTATACGTATATACATACATACATATATATTATATATATAATTGTTAATTTATATTTAAATATCAACCAAAGATTTTAAAATGAATATATATATATAGTCATTATAATATATATATATATATATATATATATATTAATATATATAAATGTTTATATATAATCGAAATGTTATAAACTTAACTAAAGCGCATAATATATGCAAACCATATAATGGCAAGTGACTTGTATAAAAGATAGCAGCATTATAGATATAAGCTATGCATAAGTCGTGCATGAAAGCTCACACATATGTGAGAATTGTATTGCTTTTAGCACATAGAATGTGGAGTGTTTAATATTGAAAATAAAGTGCATAAGATAGTAGTGTGTGGGAAAACATTGTAAGGCATTTTAAGGGATAAAATATAATTCCATTTATGAGATTGAATCCAAATTAAAGTCTATGTACAGCGTTGGAAAAAGCCAGACACAACCTCCATAAAGCATAAGACTTTTTCAAAAAGGATGAGCTAGCTCAAATTGGGAGGAAGTCGACTTAGTCTGCAATATGAAACCTGTAGGTAAACATTTATGTTCTTTGACTCAATAAAATAGTAGTTGTTAGCAGTTAAAAAGAGTGACTCGGCCATATTAGAGAAGCTAGAAATGAAGGGATTGTATATGTGCTTGCATATTAACTATTTAAGTAGCCACTTTTTACTTCAATTGGCTTATTTGATGCATTTAGAAGGGAAGTTAGTTTTTGTTGTTAAGTGGTGGCAATTAGAAGAGAAAATGTGGCAGATTGAAGAGCTTGTTTGTAGCAATGAATTTCTCAAATTTTAGTATAAATAGAGGTAGCTTCTTTACCTTTTGGTAATTCTTATTCATTCATATTTTCTATCATTTCTTCTTGAAACTCTTTGTTGTAGTTTTTTGTGCAAGTAAGTTGTTGAGTGCATTAGTGAGGAAAGAGAGTTTGCTTTGAGATTTTGTATTTTATTAAGAGCTTGTGAGAAGCTAGAGTTGGAGATAGGTTGAGTTTAGAAGGAGCAGCAAGTGTGACTGTGGGAATTGAGCTTAGAGAGTAGCATATTCTTTTGGAGCTATAATTCTAGGCATGTTGATTTTAATACTCTATTCTTTTTATGTTGAAATCGTATTTGTTTATGAATGCAAGTGTTTGAGAAAAGATGATTTATATGCATGTTGATCTTTCTTGAATGAACATAGGTTATTTCTTATTTTGGATGAACTTTCTTGAACTTTGGTGAAGTCTTATTTGATGAAACCCTATTGATTGATATATATATATATATATGTTTGTTATTGGAAAATACCTAGGTTGTCAAAGTTCATATGTATGCTTGCATGGATAGTGAAATATGATAAATGATATTGTCTTGGAGTACTTAAATGAAGATGTCGGTTTTGAACATGGGTGGTTAACTTGGTTGTTCCCAGGGTTAGAATAAACCATGGATGGGAGTAACCTAGTTGGTCACTTAGTTATGTGAACATGTGTGGTTAACTTGGTTGTTCCTGGTGTTAGAATAATTTGTGGATGGGAGTAACCTAGTTGGTCACTTAGTTATGTCATTACCTTTTAGATGAATGTATGTTATGATAGAAAAGAGTATGAATGGTCAAATACCAAATTGAGCTAAGGGTGGGTGAACATACGGCTACACTCGAACTGTAAGTAGCCATTGTTTATACTGTCGATTCACTGTGAGTCAGGTTTGTATACTAGGCAGGTAATGTCATACATGTGGGTTGTAGCCAATGTATGGTAGCTCTATTATGTAGGAAACAACACCATGCTCAAGAAGGCTGGTATTATGAGGTTACCAAACCAATATCTTCGTCGAAGGGTAGGACCATCTTACCAATTAGGTAGATGTGCAAGGTACTGCAGTAAGTTCGTGGTTGGCAGAAAAGTGCATAAGTGATGTTTTCCCTCATACAGTTGGTGGCCAAAATTTGAAGGTGTATGCCAACAAGGAGATCTGGACCATTTGTATCTCTATTTCATTAAAGCTCTTTGAAGCTATGTATGTATTCATTTATCTCTATCTTTATTGAGAAATTGTAACTAGAAAATGTTATCATTTCATGGGATTATGTAATATGAAATCATTAGTTGGGATTTTGTAATGTATCTATGTAAATGCAATGGGGGTTTGAAATGGGATTATTTCAAATGTGCATCTTGTTATTGAAATAGAAAATAAAAATTGTATTGCTATAAATTGTAAGCGTATACTATTCACGTGTGGGTTAAAACATAGGTAAATTCATTAGGTTAAATATTGGGCACGTGACATCTTTGATGATAAGGATTGGCCCTTAGATTGAATCATTTTGAAAAAATGAACCTAGGGCTTAACAATTTAACTAGGGTTTGGTGTTTTTCTATTCTTAAACATTTTTCTTGTTTGCAATTACAATTATGCAAACCCTAACCATTGAAGAGTCAAATTTTATGTACTAGATCTTAAGAAAAATGAACTTGTATGTCGCATAGGAAATCCTAATTCGTTGCTAAAGCTACAAAATAACTAGAATTCACTCTCCAATATTTGTATAATATAGAATAACTCCTCTCAATGATCAAATAGAAATATTATTGATAAAATCCTCCAAGATATCATGTCACTAACAATCACTTTTTCCATTACTACTCATTCACATAAACCATGAGCATTCCACTAACTGTTCCTCAAGTTTGAAAATGGGTTGTTGATCTTCAAAACTGAGAGCAAAATCGATGATCATCAATTGCATTGACCACGTTTAAAAATTCTTGATTGGAAGTTGGCATGATTTGAAAAACAAACCAATAAGTGCACTCCATGTCACCTTACTTTTACATGTCATCTTGCATAGGCCCACAATTTGAAGAACTTCTGAAAAAGTGAGATACGTCAGCCATCATGGCATTGATAAAACCACGTGTCATATTTCCACGAGTCTACAACCTGAGATGGGGCTCTCCTTATTGAACACAAGGAATCAAATGAGATAATGCCACACGTCACATTTTTACGAGTTCACAATTCCCATTTTGTTCCACACGTAATAGAAACTGCGGAAACCAATAGAAACCCAGTTCACTTGTTGACAAGTGGGCCTAGGAAAAAAGTAATACGAGCGCATCACTTAAGTTACTTAATTGTGCACATGTAAAAATGATTATAAGTGGTCACTAGTGCTCGAATTTGATGGTCTATTTGACCGTTTTTTGCATTTTGGACCTTATATTACAACCTAAAAAATTATTAGACCGTATCATTTGACTTGCTATATTTTTATATAACCGTAAATATGACACTTCAAATTATTATTAAACCGTAAAAATTTATTGTAGGCATATATATATATATATAATGTTTATGATAAAAATATAAATTAATTTATAATTAGAAATTGGAATAATTCTTTCTAATTTCACTTTATATTAATATATATGAGTTATTATAAATATATTTATTAATTCAAATTCTATTGAGAATATAATCTTTTCAAGATTAAATATAGTTCTTTCTAAACTTTTAAAGATTTTGACTTTTTTACTAATAATTATCATTGCTTTATATTAATATATATGATTTATAATATTTATTATAAAAATATATATTAATTCAAAATCTTTTCAAAATAGAATATAATTGATTTTTTACTTTTTGAATATTTTAACAAGATTTATTTTCTACATAATTTAGAAACTTCTTGTTACAATTAACAATAAATTCAAGATTTAAAATTTATTTCTAATTATCAATATTTTCTAATTTTACAGTTTTTTAATATATATATAGGATATTCTTATGAATAACAACATAGCACAAATTTTCATTGTATTTTCAAAGCATTTATTTTATAGCATTTTTTCTTCAACAAGATTTATTTTATAGCATTTTGTGTATAGTGATTCTTAGCTTTGATTTTCTTCAATAAAGCATTTGGTTTTATTGGTGAGATGTTGAAATTTTGTTTGCCTTTTACAAATAGTTTATGTTTTTAGATAAATGAATTTAAGATTAAACTATAAAATAAAATGAACAATGGCAGCTAATTTTACTTTATAGCATTGTTTGTTCAACAACATTTATTTTAGAGTGATTCAGCTTTGATTTTTTTCAAGAAGTAGTTGTGTTTTATTGGTGAGCATTTTGAAATTTTAGATAATGAGTTGAATAAGGATTAAACTATTTTTAATTTTATATAATTATTTCTGGATATGTTTGAAATTGATATTTAAATATGATTTTAGATAGATCAATTTGTGGATTAAACTATTTTTAATTTTATATAATTATTTCTTACTAGATTTGATTTGAAATTGATATTTAAATGCGTTTTTAGATAGACCAATTCAAACATTAAATTAATTTTAATTTTATTTAACAATTTCTTGGTAGGTTTGAAATTGATATTTAAATGCAAGATATTTACACATACAAAACAATAAATTAATTTGTAAAATTGTATTACTATTTTGACTATAAATTAATTTATTGATTTCATATGTGTAAATATCATAAAAACACATTTAAATATCAATTTCAAACCTACCAAGAAATTGTTAAATAAAATTAAAATTAATTTAATGCTTGAATTGGTCTATCTAAAAACACATTTAAATATCAATTTCAAATCAAATCTAGTAAGAAATAATTATATAAAATTAAAAATAGTTCAATCGGCAAATTGATCTATCTAAAATCATATTTAAATATCAATTTCAAACCTATCCAGAAATAATTATATAAAATTAAAAATAGTTTAATCCTTATTCAACTCATTATCTAAAATTTCAAAATGCTCACCAATAAAACACAACTACTCCTTAAAAAAAATCAAAGCTGAATCACTGTAAAATAAATGTTATTGAAAACACAATGCTATAAAGTGAAATTAGCTGCTATTGTTCAAATTTTTTTATAGTTTAATCTTAAATTCATTTATCTAAAAACATAAACTATTTGTAAAAGGCAAAGAAAATTTCAACATCTCACCAATAAAACCAAATGCTTTATTGAAGAAAATCAAAGCTAAGAATCACTGTACACAAAATGCTATAAAATAAATCTTGTTGAAAAATAAATGCTATAAAATAAATGCTTTGAAAATACAATGCAAATTTGTGCTATGTTGTTATTCATAAGAATATCCTATATATATATATATTAAAAATTTGTAAAATTAGAAAATATTGATAATTAGAAATAAATCTTAAATCTTAAATTTATTGTTAATTGTAACAAGAAGTTTCTAAATTATGTAGAAAATAAATCTTGTTAAAATATTCAAAAAGTTAAAAATCAATTATATTATATTTTGAAAAGGTTTTGAATTAATATATATTTTTATAATAAATACTATAAATCATATATATTAATATAAAGCAATGATAACTATTAGTAAAAATGTCAAAAAATTTAAAAAATTAGAAAGAACTATATTTAATCTTGAAAAGATTCTATTCTCAACAGATTTTGAATTAATAAATATATTTATAATAAATCATATATATTAATATAAAGTGAAATTAGAAAGAATTATTCCAATTTCTAATTATAAACTAATTTATATTTTTATCATAAACATTATTATATATATATATATTCCTACAATAAATTTTTACGGTTTAATAATAATTTGAAGTGTCATATTTACAGTTATATAAAAATATAGCAAGTCAAATGATACGGTCTAATCATTTTTTAGGTTGTAATATACGGTCCAAAATGCAAAAAATGGTCAAATAGACCATCAAATTCCGTGCCCGATGCCCGATGATTATTTTGTTGCCATTTGTATGCGTAAAGATGCAACAAAAGTCACCTAAAACTCCAAACTTACCAACCTTCAAACTATCATAGTTTCTAATTTCATTTCTTTCCTACACCATCAACCTTCAAACTATCATATTTTCTAATTTACTTCTGTTCAATGTGAATAGATTGAAACAACTGAAGGGTGATAGGTGGGTCATCTCATTTGCCACTATTCTGCGTCGTAGGGTTTCGCCCGTATTCCTCGACAACATCGTTCACAACACGACACAATTTGACCAGAATCTTGAGGTACATTACTTGCCATAGTTTCATTGATTTTTTAATTTCTGGAATGTGAATATGATTTAATTTCCTTTACATATTCAGGGCTGAAGGTGAACGCTGCTCAGTTGTCAATGTATGTGATCTTTTCATTGCTTATTATTCCAATCTGAAGAGGTCAGTTTATCAAATGTCATTTCTAATCAATTTATGAATTGGGTAGCACAATTTAATGTTGCTTTCAGATTGTGTAGGGCTCAAGCATTATATCCTAGGTCGTGATTCTACCCATAAATGCCATTTATCTCAACTCATCCTGTCAAATGATAGAGGGCTCCATTTGTTTTCAATTCTAAACTGCATAAGTTGGCAATTAGGAAGATTGATGGAATAAGGACCTATAGGAAATGGCTACCAAGTTTTATTGGTTGAAATTTCCCTCCACATGCCAATGCATGTGAAATGACTACATCCCATTTTGATTCATTACTATCAAGTGCAGAGTGTTAGTTATTAGTCTGTGTGGGAATAACATGCTACATGCTAGAAAGTTCTTTCCTACATTTCACACTACTTCTGGTGATTGTATCATCCCCACAATCTAGGACCTAATTTGATAGATATTCTAGCACTCTATTGACCTCTTGATAACAGTGTTCAGTAGAGAGATGCTTTAAAGTTTATAGTATTAAGAATATTTCAAGCCTCAATTAGTATACTATTGATTTTCATATTAAAATAAACTAAGAAGGCCTATATTGAGATGCAACCACTTTTTAATCAACAACCATAGTTTTCTTAGAGATATTGAAAGTTTGTGGTGCTCTTTAGTGCTTACCAAGGTTATATATAGCAGAAAATTGCTAAAGCAAAGAAAAGTCCCAAAAATCACTCTATAATGTATGCTCAAAATAAGGGTGTAATAAACAAAGTCCCTGATCATTAGACTACCCATT
Source organism: Sequoia sempervirens (assembly GCA_007258455.2). NCBI lineage: Eukaryota > Viridiplantae > Streptophyta > Pinopsida > Cupressales > Cupressaceae > Sequoia > Sequoia sempervirens. The sequence continues at coordinate 967,963,945 of VDFB02271358.1, forward strand.
ATCCATTGCTGCCCTTTAAAATCTTTACTCTAATTCCTCCCATGAAAAAGTTATAAAAGTTGTTGCAAATCTTTTCATAACTGTATGGTCCAAAAAAGGGTGTAATAAACAAAGTCCATGATCATTAGACTACCCATTATCCATTGCTTCCCTTTAAAAGCTTTACTCTAATGCCTCCCATGAAAAAGTTATAAAAGTTGTTGCAAATCTTTTCATAACTATTCTTTATTCTTAGCTTTCCTCAGACAAATGTTCATTGTCATACCTTAAATGTCACATTTAAATCATTTAATTGATATAAACAGATTGATTTAAAAAAGAGATTAGAAAGAAATTAGTATATTTAACAAGTTGGTATGAAATTAGTATATATCAACATTGCTTTCCTTTAAAAGGTTTATGCTAATGCCACCCATCAAAAGCTTATAAGAGTTGTTGCAAAAAATTTCATAACTGTATTCTTTTGTAGAATCAGACCTGCACTTTTAAATTCACTAAACTACCATATTATTAATTATAAGTTACGATGAAATGAACATCATGTGCACTGGAAAGATGTTGCTAAATTACACATACTTCATGAGTTGAATGGTCAAAAATGAAAATTGCTTGCTTCTTATTCATTATAAATAATGCTAATCAACTTATTGCAGACTACATATTTTATTCAATGTTTATATTTTCTATTTTATTCCTACATTATGTTTAAAAAATCAACACAACAATTCTGCATAAAAACTTTAAACATCAATTTTTAAAAACAAGCATATTAGCAACCCAAAACTTTCTCAAATTGTCTTCAATATTGTTCAATATGCAACTCATGTAAGTGAATGTTTGCTTCAACCCTTACAATTTCATTTTGCTTTGTCTTTTTCTGTAATTAGAATTGCCAATGTTTTTATTTTCAAGATTTGTCAATGCTTTTATACCAAATGTTACGATTACAAATAGATATGTTGAAATGATTTAGATTCATTATTTGGCTAGTATGCATCAATATATGAGCAAAATGGAAGTTTTGGAACATAGGATGGATATACATCAAACATAATGTACTATTTCATCGCAAGATTGAAGAAAGACCAGTAGAAGAAGTAATAGATTTTCAAGTTATTTTATCCAAATTTGGATTAGATCGAAGATTGGAACAACCCAAATAAATTGTTGGACGTTAGACAACATAATATTATGGAGAAAATCCTCCTCTAACTTAAAATTTCTCAAGATCTATTGCTCAGGTTCAGTTGAAAGATACATTGTAATTATCTAATATTTCTATACCCTTTATTTTTCACTTTAATAAATTAGCATCTTCCAAAAAAAAATATGATGCCTTATATATTGTACTCATTACTTGTAATTAAACATAATTGATTTATTAGAAAATAATAGGCAATAGTTGAAGATTAAAAAAATTTGAACAAGACAAGAATTAAGGGAATAAAAGCATAATGGATCTTTCTAAAATTAGAACTCATCTCAAATTCTAATTTAAAAGAAAAAAAAAACAAAAATAAATAAAATTCCCATTAATATATTTATCTTAAATAAATTTTCTTTCTTTTCAAAAGTTCCATCTAATATTCATGTAAACTTACTTTATGTTGAAGACAACAAACCTTCTCCTAAGAAAATAGACCTATTATTTATTAATTTATATTCAACACTATATGAAACAATATAATTATGATTTTATTTTAAATTTTCTGACAAATAGTAACAAAATTCTAAAACAAGGAGAATGTAGATTTGTAGATTAGTTAAATATTTTTAAGGAGTTCCTAAGAAATTGTAATTTGTTAAATGGAAAATAATCTATCCATTAAATGGTAAAAACATCCAAAATCTCGCTTATCAAGTAAAACTTAGATCAATATTAATTTTTCAACAAGATGGAAGCATGCTACTTCAATTTCCACTTTTTTGGTTAATTTAATGCCAACATTAATTCTTCAATTGAATTTAATACTTCATTTCTTTAAAAAAATAAATCTACATTTATCTAACTTTATTTCTATCTTTATTTAGTATTGATTATTAATTATTTAATCTAATCACACATAACGCAATCATATAATCACTTTATTCTCACCATGTCAGTAGATTTGTATTAAATATCATAATATTCAAAGTCATTGAAGGCTTTGACACTAAATTATGATTGAATTTTTTTATTAGGAAATCACCTTGTGCTAGTAGAGATCTGTGGAACACATCTATACCTACCTAAATCAATTACAATTGGACAAGATACAAACCTCTCATTACACCTCAAAAAACACACAAAAATAAATAAAAATTGATGTAATCATTGCACCTTATTTTGGTGCAACTACTAGTATAGCTAGACTATTAGCGATGATACCACTTTGTACATCATATTACAAAAATACATATTAGAGTTTATAGATATATCTATATATTAATAAGACATCAACTTTAGTCATTGTAGCACATGTTGCATTCTTTAGCATCATCTGGATTTGACATCCTATTTGTTGGCACTAGACCTTACTTCCTCAATGGATGAGGTGTGATACCCCTCATGTTGTTGTTACTCTTTTGGACAGATCTTGTACTTGGTTGTGTGGGTGATCAGTTCACCATTTTGGTTGTGTATGGATTTATGGCTTGGTTGTTTGGTTCCATTAGATTTTACATATGATGTTAGATGATACTTATTTATGGTGATTATGCTATATGACTTTTGTGGTGCTTTTTAATAATATGTATATGTTGATGTTGCGAGTTTATGCTGTTATATTGTTTGGTGTGTTTATTTGTGAGTCTTGGTGAAAGGACAGAGTGGCATCACTTGCTTGCAAGTGCCCTGTCACCCTGCGATTTCCTTTCACGGTGTGTTTTCTATGGAGATTTATATGCTTCACGATATTTGTTTCTATGCAGGATGCAGGTACTAAGTCTCGATTCCACCTGCTTCGGCAGGACAGGGCGAGCATCAAAATAAACCCAATGGGATTGATGTTGAAAAAATGAGTGGTTAGGAAAGAATTCCCGTCCCAAGTCCGTCTACTGTGAGTCCTTGGTTGTCTTTGTTTTATTTGTTTTAGAATGTGAATGTATTGGCATTGAATTATGTTTAGATGTAATTTAATTAAAATTTCGTTGGATATGATTTAATTAATTTTGTAAAGAGTTGTGGAAGTTAACTAAATTATTATTATTATTTGGAAGTTAAATAAAATATAAGTATAAATAAAATAAAATAAAATATACGTGTTTGATTGATGGTTGAATGTTAAATTTTGCTATTTTATTTTCGGGTTAATTAAATAGTTTATAAAGTTACATTATTAGTATTAGAAAAATGAATAATATGAAATATAAATTAATTAATTAAAATTGATTTTTAAATTATTAATTTTTTTTATTTTATTGGATTTGTACGGGAGTAGTGGGAAAATGAATGCAGTTGGTTTTGGAAATTATTCCCGGAAGAAAAACAAGCATGGGGAACAGAAGCTTGGGATGGGTAAGATTTTTGGCTGTGTGAGGGAATTTGGGAGTTGCTTTTTCCTTTTGGGGTTACTGTGTTAATTGGTGTGGAATTTGGGTGTTTTGTTGGGGAAATTTGGAAAGAGGCTGCAGGGATTTCCTTTGGAAATTTGGAAAAGCTTCACGGCTGAAGGGTTCTGTGGCAGTTTTGGTGCAGCTCTTATTTCTACAACCTACAGGAAACAGGTTCCTTTCTTTTATTTTTATCTTGTTTTAAATTCCTACATTCCTTGAAAGATTGTCAGTAGGTTATGTAAGTTTCTTTCTGTAGGAATTTCTTTTCTGTTTAAAAAGAAAAAGGATTTCCGGCTGTTACTTCTGTAAAATATTTTCTTGTTTTTTTTTTAGAACCTATTTGAAACTCTGTGGAAACAATAGGAAACAAAGAATCTCTGTTCAATTTTATTTCAAAACCCCATTGTTAAACATGAGAGATTTAGAAAAAAATCTGTGCAATGAAAATTGAGAACAAAAATTTATTTTGAAATTTAAAATTATTATTGTCTTATATTTTTTTGACTTGCTGGAAAAATTCTCTGTGTGCTGATTTTTGAAATAAGTAATTCCCCTGTGTAATTGTCTTTAAAAAAAATATATATAAATTATATGATGTTTCCTATCTGTGTTTTTTTTTAAATTTTTTTTTTATACATATATATAAATTATGACGAACTTCCGTACTTCGGAAATTCGTCAGAATTTTATATAAAATAATATATATTTATGGTTTCTTTTAAAAAGTATATAAATGAATTAAAATTAAAATAAAAAAAAAATTGATTGATGTGGGTGGGGACGGTACCCCGTACCCACCCCTGCGCAGCCATAGAGGGCCGCGCACAGCAGTCAAAGGACTGCTGTACAACAGTCCTTGGACTGCTGTACGCAGCCCTTTGGGGGTTGCGTCCTCCCCTATGGGGAGGTACGCAGCGCCCATGTGGGCTGCTGTCCTCCATTACCTTTTGTTAAATGTTTTATTTATTTATGAAATATGAATATTTAGTATTTATGCTATTTTAATTGTTAATTCAAAAATTTAGAGTATTTAAATTTAGGTAAATTAATATATGTATTTATAAAGTTATATATATATATATATATACACAAATACATATAAGATATAATTAAGGAGTATTAAATTTTAAATGGCTATGTTATATGAATATATATATTTTCTTTTGGTGATGTTTGTAAAGAAATAATTATTAAATTATTTAATTTAATTTATTTAATTGTCCTCTTTTAGTGGAGTTAATTGAGGAAAATTATTGATTTGATTTTGTTATAGAGTTCATTTAATTGGTTAAATTTTCCATAGGAGATAGGGTTGTCATTGTATTTCCAGAGGTTAGAAAATTTGGTATGTTTATTTAGAGGATTTAATTCCATTTTTGTGGCAGGTATAATTGTATGTTTATATTGATTTGCGTCAATTCGTTAAATCATTGAGTCATTAGATTATAGCGAGATGGTTTTGCCTCACAGATTTCTATCCTGTGTTTGGTGTACTTGAGAGTTCTAGCCCTCATGTTTGTTGTTATGTTAGGAAATTCTAGGGAGAGTGGCTCTATGTGGGCGCCGGCGCACAAAGGGGCTGTCAGGATAACCCACAGTAGAGTTAGTGTAAAAAGTGAAAACCTAACTAAATAAATAGGGGATGGGTAGTTAAACACTAAAAGAAAATAACAGATACCTCGCTCACCTGTTAGGGCTAACAAAGACTAAAGGTGTTCGAGAAGGCCGTGGTTGGCAAAATCGTGATCTCGTTTCCACGAGTAATGCACGATTCCGCATGAGTCACCCTATGGGGTGCCTTGAAATAGGTAGTCAAGGGATTTCATTGGATGATTACCCCCTTCTTAAGGAATATTCTGATGTCTTTCCTAGTGAAATTCCTGGGATGCCACCTAAGCGTGACATCGACTTTAGAATCGATCTTGTTCCTGGAGCTGAGCCTATTTCTAGGGCTCCCTATCGTATGACAACACAGGAATTGCAGGAGCTTAAATTGCAGTTGGAGGAGCTATTAGAGAAAGGGTTCATCCGTCCTAGTGTTTCCCCTTGGGGAGCACCAGTTATATTTGTGAAAAAGAAGGACGGTTCGCTTCGATTGTGTATTGATTATAGGCAACTTAATAAGGTGACAATCAAGAATCGGTATCCCTTGCCGAGAATTGATGACTTATTTGATCAAATAAAAGGAGCTCAAGTCTTCTCAAAAATTGATCTTAAGTCTGGCTATCATCAGTTGCGAATAGCCGAAGCTGATATTCATAAAACTGCATTCCGTACTCGCTATGGGCATTATGAATTTACGGTTATGCCATTCGGGTTAACTAATGCACCATCAGTGTTTATGAGCCTGATGAATGGAGTTTTTCGTACCTACTTGGATAGGTTCGTACTTGTGTTCCTTGATGATATTCTAGTGTACTCAAAATCTATGGAGGAGCATGAGGTACATCTTAGGTAGGTATTACAATGCTTGAGGGACAATCAGCTATTTGCTAATTTGGCTAAGTGTGATTTTTACAAAACAGAGGTGAAATACTTGGGGCATGTCATCTCAGGTGCAGGTATTGCAGTGGATCCTTCAAAGATCCAAGCCATAGTTGATTGGCCAGCACCCAAGAATGTTCCAGAGATTCGCAGTTTCATGGGGTTAGCAGGCTATTATCGGCGGTTTGTACAGGGTTTTTCTAGGATTGCATATCCTATTACTTCTCTTCAGAGGAAAGGGAAGAAGTTCATTTGGTCCGAACAGTGTCAGACAGCATTTGAAACCCTTAAGGACAAATTGACTAGTGCGCCAATATTGGCGGTTCCTGATCCTACTAAGGATTTTGTGGTGTGCACAGATGCTTCTTTGGAGGGTTTGGGATCCGTCTTGATGCAAGAGGGACGTGTAATTGCATATGAATCCCGTAAGCTCAAGGACCATGAGCTTAATTACCCAACTCATGACTTGGAGTTAGCCGCAGTGGTTCATGCTCTTGTGAGATGGAGACACTTCTTGTTGGGTCATAGGTTCGAGCTTCATAGTGACCATCGCAGTTTGCAATATATTTTTACCCAGCCAAACCTGAATGCTAGGCAGAGAAGATGGATGGAATTCCTTTGCGAATATGACTTTGAGGTCAAATATGTTCAAGGCAAGGAAAATGTAGTTGCAGATGCTTTGAGTCGGCGGAGACATGAGATTTCTGCAGTGGCTCTTGAGGTAGATTTGAGGAGTCAAGTCCTCATAGCACTTCCATCTGATAGTTGGTATCAGGAAGTGAAGTCAGAAATTGAGTCTGGTAGAGCTCTAGAAGGAAAGTTTGCAGGGTACTCACTTGAGTCTGATGGTCTTCTAAGGTATATGGGTCGCATTTACGTGCCTTCTGTTGAGGGTCTTCGGACTCTAATTATGACTGAGGCACATCGAGCTCCCTATTCTGCTCATCCGGGAGTTAAGAAAATGTATGCAGATCTTCGGGCATTATACTTTTGGGCTGGCATGAAGAGGGATATTGCTGATTTGGTAGCTAGATGTTTGGAGTGTCAGAGGGTCAAAGCAGAGCATCAGCATCCTGCAGGTCTATTACAGCCTCATCTCATTCCGGAATGGAAGTGGGACATAATTTCCATTGACTTTATTGTGGGATTGCCTATGACTTCTCGACGTCATGATGCTATCATGGTCACAGTTGACAGATTGACCAAGGTGGCTCATTTTTCCCCAGTTCGTTCATCTTACACAGCTTCATCAGTTGCTAGAATCTTCATGGAAGATATTGTCCGCTTGCATGGTATTCCACGGAGAATCATATCCGACAGAGATCCAGTGTTCACATCTGCATTGTGGACATCATTGCAGCGTGCCTTAGGAACACAGCTAAACTTCAGTTCTGCCTACCATCCTGAGACAGATGGACAGACAGAGAGAGTTAATCAGGTTCTTGAGGACATGCTTCGTATGTACGTGATGGATCAGCAGTCACGTTGGGAGGAGTATTTGCATCTTGTGGAATTTGCCTACAACAATGGATTTCATAGCTCTATTGGTATGGCTCCCTTCCAGGCACTATATGGTCGTCCTTGTAGGACCCCATTGAGTTGGGACCGTCTTGAGGACAGAGTTCTCCTTGGTCCCGAAATGCTTCAGGACATGGAACAGCAGGTTGTACGCATCAGAGAGCATCTTGTGGCAGCTCAAGACAGACAGAAGAAATATGCAGATGCACATAGAGTTGACCGCCAGTTCTCTGTTGGTGATCGTGTCTTTTTGAGAGTGCGACCGCGGAAGAGCCCAATCCGTTATGGAAAGGGTTCCAAGCTCGCACCTCGTTTTGTAGGTCCATTTGAAGTTTTGGAGAGGATTGGCCCCGTTGCTTATCGCCTAGCTTTGCCACCCAGCCTGTCACGGATTCACGATGTTTTTCATGTTTCTGTACTTAGACCATACTTTCCCGATGTTACTCACGTACTTGATTGGAATGCTCTTCAGGTCGAGGACGGACAGCTAGCACTCGAGCCCGTGGCCGTGCTACAGCATCGGAGACTCGCCCTCAGGGGCAGAGATATTGAGCAGGTGCGGGTCCAGTGGGACCCAAATGATGAGACTTCAGCGACATGGGAGGATGCATCCCGCATTAGAGAGGCCTATCCATACTTATTTAGTGGCTTCCAGGAGTAAGCCATATCCTAGGGGGGGAGGATGTGATACCCCTCATGTTGTTGTTACTCTTTTGGACAGATCTTGTACTTGGTTGTGTGGGTGATCAGTTCACCATTTTGGTTGTGTATGGATTTATGGCTTGGTTGTTTGGTTCCATTAGATTTTACATATGATGTTAGATGATACTTATTTATGGTGATTATGCTATATGACTTTTGTGGTGCTTTTTAATAATATGTATATGTTGATGTTGCGAGTTTATGCTGTTATATTGTTTGGTGTGTTTATTTGTGAGTCTTGGTGAAAGGACAGAGTGGCATCACTTGCTTGCAAGTGCCCTGTCACCCTGCGATTTCCTTTCACGGTGTGTTTTCTATGGAGATTTATATGCTTCACGATATTTGTTTCTATGCAGGATGCAGGTACTAAGTCTCGATTCCACCTGCTTCGGCAGGACAGGGCGAGCATCAAAATAAACCCAATGGGATTGATGTTGAAAAAAGGAGTGGTTAGGAAAGAATTCCCGTCCCAAGTCCGTCTACTGTGAGTCCTTGGTTGTCTTTGTTTTATTTGTTTTAGAATGTGAATGTATTGGCGTTGAATTATGTTTAGATGTAATTTAATTAAAATTTCGTTGGATATGATTTAATTAATTTTGTAAAGAGTTGTGGAAGTTAACTAAATTATTATTATTATTTGGAAGTTAAATAAAATATAAGTATAAATAAAATAAAATAAAATATACGTGTTTGATTGATGGTTGAATGTTAAATTTTGCTATTTTATTTTCGGGTTAATTAAATAGTTTATAAAGTTACATTATTAGTATTAGAAAAATGAATAATATGAAATATAAATTAATTAATTAAAATTGATTTTTAAATTATTAATTTTTTTTATTTTATTGGATTTGTACGGGAGTAGTGGGAAAATGAATGCAGTTGGTTTTGGAAATTATTCCCGGAAGAAAAACAGGCATGGGGAACAGAAGCTTTGGATGGGAAAGATTTTTGGCTGTGTGAGGGAATTTGGGAGTTTCTTTTTCCTTTTGGGGTTACTGTGTTAATTGGTGTGGAATTTGGGTGTTTTGTTGGGGAAATTTGGAAAGAGGCTGCAGGGATTTCCTTTGGAAATTTGGAAAAGCTTCACGGCTGAAGGGTTCTGTGGCAGTTTTGGTGCAGCTCTTATTTCTACAACCTACAGGAAACAGGTTCCTTTCTTTTATTTTTATCTTGTTTTAAATTCCTACATTCCTTGAAAGATTGTCAGTAGGTTATGTAAGTTTCTTTCTGTAGGAGTTTCTTTTCTGTTTAAAAAGAAAAAGGATTTCCGGCTGTTACTTCTGTAAAATATTTTCTTGTTTTTTTTTTAGAACCTGTTTGAAACTCTGTGGAAACAATAGGAAACAAAGAATCTCTGTTCAATTTTATTTCAAAACCCCATTGTTAAACATGAGAGATTTAGAAAAAAATCTGTGCAATGAAAATTGAGAACAAAAATTTATTTTGAAATTTAAAATTATTATTGTCTTATATTTTTTTGACTTGCTGGAAAAATTCTCTGTGTGCTGATTTTTGAAATAAGTAATTCCCCTGTGTAATTGTCTTTAAAAAAAATATATATAAATTATATGATGTTTCCTGTCTGTGTTTTTTTTTTTTTAAAAATTTATACATATATATAAATTCTGACGAACTTCCGTACTTCGGAAATTCGTCAGAATTTTATATAAAATAATATATATTTATGGTTTCTTTTAAAAAGTATATAAATGAATTAAAATTAAAATAAAAAAAAATTGATTGATGTGGGTGGGGACGGTACCCCGTACCCCACCCTTGCGCCATAGGGCCGCCAGTAGTCAAAGGACTGTTGTACAGCAGTCCTTGGACTGCTGTACGCTTTGGGGGCTGCGTCCTCCCCTATGGGGAGGTACGTAGTGGGCTGCTGTCCTCCATTACCTTTTGTTAAATGTTTGTTTTATTTATGAAATATGAATATTTAGTATTTATGCTATTTTAATTGTTAATTCAAAAATTTAGAGTATTTAAATTTAGGTAAATTAATATATGTATTTATAAAGTTATATATATATATATACACAAATACATATAAGATATAATTAAGGAGTATTAAATTTTAAATGACTATGTTATATGAATATATATATATTCTTTTGGTGATGTTTGTAAAGAAATAATTATTAAATTATTTAATTTAATTTATTTAATTGTCCTCTTTTAGTGGAGTTAATTGAGGAAAATTATTGATTTGATTTTGTTATAGAGTTCATTTAATTGGTTAAATTTTCCATAGGAGATAGGGTTGTCGTTGTATTTCCAGAGGTTAGAAAATTTGGTATGTTTATTTAGAGGATTTAATTCCATTTTCGTGGCGGGTATAATTGTATGTTTATATTGATTTGCATCAATTCGTTAAATCATTGAGTCATTAGATTATAGCGAGATGGTTTTGCCTCGCAGATTTCTATCCTGTGTTTGGTGTACTTGAGAGTTCTAGCCCTCATGTTTGTTGTTATGTTAGGAAATTCTAGGGAGAGTGGCTCTATGTGGGCGCCGACACACAAAGGGGCTGTTAGGATAACCCACAGTAGAGTTAGTGTAAAAAGTGAAAACCTAACTAAATAAATAGGGGATGGGTAGTTAAACACTAAAAGAAAATAACAGATACCTCACTCACCTGTTAGGGCTAACAAAGACTAAAGGTGTTCGAGAAGGCCGTGGTTGGCAAAATCGTGATCTCGTTTCCACGAGTAATGCACGATTCCGCATGAGTCACCCTATGGGGCGGCGCCTTGAAATAGGCAATCAGGATAACCATAGATGGAGGCGGCACCTCGTGTTAGGATGTCAGGATAATCCATGAAGGCCATGCGATGACACTCTCCTCTAGCTTTTCCCTTAGTTGTTTTATTTGAAATCCTCTGGAAGTAATTTTATTGTTTTGATTTGTAGTTATTTGTTGTCATGTTATGTAGTAGACTTTTGTTGTCACTTTTCCTTTGTGTATAAATTCTCTTTCATGTTTGGTGTTGAGTCATGTGTGTAACTTTTGACGTCTTGGTCGGGAATCCTTTCTTAACTACTCCTAGCACGGGGGTGGTCGGGTGGAACGTGCTTCGCACCCCGTTGGGTTTCCCATGCTACACTCATACCTTCCGTGCAGAGATTGTGGTGACAGTTTGTACCAGATTTATGTACTTTCAGATGTATACATTTATACTTGTTTCTTATCATGTAATTTGTACTGTAATTCGCCCATGTGTTGGGATATTGTATCTTGTAACTTGGATAATTGGTCGTTGGTATTTAGATTGTATCTTGATGTATTATTATATCTCACCTTGTAATTTAAAACATTATTCACTGATGCAATTATAAATATATTTGATGTTGTTAAGTTGAGTAAGTTAGTTTCTCTTTGTTTCCATGTTTTATTGGTTATGTGATCTTGTATAGCGTATGTGGTTCATCATTATTTGATGCCTTGTGTTTATCACTTTCATATGAGAGCACATATCCTTGGAATGAATGTTGGACATTAGTTTAGTTTGTTAATGGGTAGATAACGTAATGTCTCTACGTGTACCCCAAAGGACTTAGGAGTTTAATATATATGATGTAATTGTAATTATGTTAGTTGAAATTGATAACATAGTACTTTTACTTTATGTTTTAAAAAAAAAAATTGTTGTGTAGATAGTTGTCCTTTGGGGTTTGCCCATCGGGGTGTTACATGAGGTGGCATCTTCATCCTCCTAGGGACTTGGTATGTGAGAACCTCTTGTCATGCCTACATTATTGAACATACCTTGGAAATCGTTCAATGCTCTTATGAAGGCATCAACCATTTCCTGGTTGTAGTGATGAGCATGTCCACATTTTACTTCCTCCCTAAAGACTATCACTAAGCCTTCTTTGAATAGCCTTAGGAACTTTGTCATGGAGAACTCTAAGTGTAAAATGACATGCAAGAAAAAATATGAAATGTGAGTCGCTTTGATGACTTAGTGAGTACCCTCTTACACCCCTAAAAATTATCTACATCCCTTGCTTTCCATACACTCCACAATACTTCAATAGACAAACTAATCCAAAACATTTAAAATTCTTTGCTTAGTTTCCTAGTATTGAATAAAACATCTTTATACTCAATCTTATCATTTTTTCCCAGATCATTAGTTCATTATAGAAAAGTTTATATATTTCCTTAGCATACAAACAATAAAAAAGGATATGCTTTATAGTCTTAGGAATCTTGCAAATGTTGCAAATGTCAACATGAACATAGTTAATTTTGTATGCTAACTTATGCAATAAAATGAGCCATCTAAAATAGGCCTTACTAGGCTCTATGATGTTATGCTAGATAGAATCAAAGGTTTTATACCACACATCATCAGGGAGGTGAGTCCCCCAACACTGGTTAGCATGGTCACTAATAGTAATTACATTGGCTAGTTCTTTATATATTGATTTAGCTTTGATTTTAGTTAACCTGGTGTTATCTTTCCAGAAAAGGTCACAAGCTAGGTTAAGATCCTTGTTAGTGTTGGTAGGGAAGTGTGCCTCTTTTCAGGCCTCAGTCAGGATATTGTAGGTTCTAGAGTTGGAAACATGTAGGTTGAGGTTGATGACTAGATTTTTCCAATTCTTGGCTTTCCCATTGATTAGAATATCTTTAAAGGTTTTGATTCCCATTAGGTTCCATTTCTTGGTAGAACAACCTTGCAGTAAGGCCATTGGTTTATTGTTATGGACCAAGTTCCACCAAATGGAACTACAAGAGTGACATTTAATGACATTGCTTATTAAGATATTGTTTACTTTACAAGAAGCTTTGGGTTTAACTGTCTCCCATGATTTCTAAAGACTCTTAAACACTGAAGAACCAATTGGAGACATGATATTTATTCAAGAGAATTTCATAAACTAGCAGTCCTTTCCATGCCTCAACTTGTTTGGGGATAGCTAGCTAAATGTTGTTTCTTACTAATACTTTCTAGGGTTCATTTCCTTCCATAGCCTTGGAAACCCATTTTTCTACTAATGAAATGCCATGTAGCCTTAGGCCTTTTAGGTTGACCCCCCCATGAGCTTTATCTATGCAACACCATTCCCATTTCATGACATTACTTTTCCTTTTTCCTTTACCATATGACCAAAGAAAGTTCCTAATTCTTTTATGGATTTCATTCACCTAATAATTGATAAAAAAATAGACTAAAGAAAAATAGATGTTGTAGGAAGAGAGGATCTTCTAATAGACCTGAATTCTACTAGCCAAAGATAGGTAAGTTATTTGTTCCACCCCTTAATCTTATTTTCAAATTTTTTACTTATTCACAACCACATTTCTTTTAATTTATGATTGACTGTAAAAGGTATCCCAAGGTACCTTGCTTGTTTGCTGGCCCCCCCATTGAAAATCATATTTTTTATCAAAGTCTGAGGTGACTCAACCTAGACAGGAATATTAGACTTATAGATGAAAATTTTGTCAACTCTAGTTGATATCCAAAGTGGTTGTATTATATAAATTATGTACTGCATTCAAGCACACCCCATGTTTAATGGGCTATTCTAGAGAGTGATCAATATTTTCTAAACCTTATGAATGCCACTTAAAAGTGTACAACATAAACTATAGACCAAGTTTGTTGCATACTTGGATTATGACCACAATTGTTGGCAATAATTTTTTGAGAAGCAACTTTCTTATTTTTAGGCTAGTGATTTCTTCACATAAGACATGTCATTAGTGTCCAATTTATCTTTATTTTTTTCTTTCCTTTATACCTTTCATTATGCTTAGACTTAATACCTTTTGCAACCACTTATCCATCCTTCTTTCCATAACCTTTGTAGTCCTCTCTTGGTTTATTTTGGATGGGCTACTCTTTGAGGATTTTACTTTCTTAGTATTATAGTCTTTATTGTACATGATAGATGTAGTTCCTATCATCTTTGTAATGTTTTCAAGATATCTAGAAGAATCATTTTTTGAATGACTTGCATTTAGATATTTCACTCATCCATTTTCACTAGGAGTGTCCCTTCTATTTTCATTTCCACAATTGAGTATGCTTACATCTCTTTCACTTTTGCTATATTTCACAATTATTTCATCTTTTTTTTGCCTTATTTGTAGTAATTCTTTCTTGGGAATATATGAAGATCATATCATTCTTAATATAATTAATAATAACAATTGATATATACACACAATTTAAATTGTGAAGCTTAATAATAAGTTTATTATTTATTATTAATTTTTAAAATAAATTATATACTATATTTTTTATAATTTAAATTTATTTTAAAATAATATTATGATTTCTTGGTCTAAATAGTTATATTTATATCTAAATTTCAAAAAAGTCACAATTTTTTAGTTTACTTTCAATTAATTATTGTAATTTACTAAAAAATCTATCTATTTAAATATTTAAATTATTTATTTCTTATTTTTAAATTACATTAATACATTATTTAATTATAGGCATTTCAATTTATAATGATCTTTCTTTTGCTAAAATGCGAATTAACATGTTACTATTGACTCAGTTTGAATTAAAAAAAATATGTTACACCTCTTATTTAATTACATCTTGATTTATTTTTATACCTTCTATGTATTCATTTTTGTCTCAAGAAATGGATAAACATGCAAATAATAATGTTATAATTCCAAGATGTAGTGAAGATACAACCAAAAGAATGCATACCCCTTCATTCCAATAGATTCCACAACCATGCTACCAGAGAAATGCCCATCTATCAATAAATCAAAATGCCTTGGAATTGATGTTCAAAATATTTTTTCATATATTACAAATAGTTTCCATGCATTTTTATGCAAGTTCAAACTTGAATGGAAAACAACCCCTCTTTTTGAAGCAATGAATATCAAAAAACTTCAAGAAACATTGACAACATTTCAAGATAGTTACATAAAACTTGAGGGTTTATGTACCTTCCTTAGGGAGGTTTACTATAATTCACACTACCAAAATGAAGCAATCTCTTCTATCATCCATGTATATGAGATGTATTTGCAAATTGTGTGAAACAATTGTTTCTTTTTACTATGTAAACAAGGATGTGGAGCAACAAAAATAGTATGCATGACCTTTGAGGAATGGAGCACAAATGTAGTGTTCCTATTTCACACTTGTTACATTCACGGAAACCTTAGAGATCTCAATCTGAAGATAGAAAGGGGGAAAGAGATCTTGCAATAATGTATCCTAGGGTTTGATTAGAGATAATAAGAGGAGATGCATTAATAAATTGGGCTTCTTTATGCCTTAATTGGCCTAATTTTAGTGGTTGAAAGATACATTAACAAATTGGGCTTCTTTGAATATTTTATTTATAACAATCTCTTAGATTTATTGATTCCAATAGGAAATAAAAATATATTATATTATCCAAACATACAATTCTCATAAATTTTTTTTTTTCAATAGAAGAATTTGAAAAACTGTCGACCAAGTGTTAATTAAGAGTGGACTTATGAACTTTTTCACTCATGTGACCCAAAGATTGGCACCATAACATACATCCATGGTTTTGTAGTGCTATTTATATAGGTATAATTATAAAATATTGAGGTGTTTAACCTAATCAAGGTCCTAATATGAGATCATCTAGAAACCACCAAGTTCTCTCATAGCAACTTGCAACCAAACTTCCCAAATGACACATGTATACGAGAATCATTTAACTTAGATACCAAACATAAATTTTTCATAAGTCCTCAAATATACCAAATATCATAAATTATTTTAACCATTTCAGCACTAGAATATAACTATACCTTTACTTTAGTAACAATTTGCATGATATTATTGTTTCCATGGAAAATATCCTTCAACATATACTACATATGTAGCAACCACTCCTTGTGAGGAGTCATGGTAGGAGAAAATTGAAAAATATAAGAATAATCACTAATAGTGTTATTAGAAATATATAATCCAAATTAATAAGCTAAGAATCATGAATATTAACATTTTATTAGAAATAAATAAAGCATCATTATCACCATCATCAAAAGAATTTTATGTGGGATAATTTAAAATCTTTTTCTTGTATATGCATCCATTCTTTAGATGTTTTTCTATCCATAGTTCCAATAGTTTACTCAAATTTTTTATAGACTACATTTAATTGAGATGATGAGACCACTATTTTGAAATAAGTGAATACAACATTATAGGTGTAGGATAAAAGATTATTATTGAATTTAGAGGATCATACAAAAGAGGTGGATATTTTTAGTGATACATTACAATAATTAAAAATAGGAGAAAAAAATGAGTTCTAGGATTTATTTTTTTGTTAACGACAAGGGTATCCTTGCGACCTAGCCCAACAGCCAAACAACCCATATCTTTGGTACCTAGGCCGAGTGGGGATGAGACTAGTCCCCTACGGAGGGACCCAACAACTGACATGTCAGTCCCAACCAAGTAAACTTGGGAGCGGAGTCGAACCTAAAATCAATATGGAACTCACTTGGGATGTGTTTGGAATCCAAAATTGAATGATGCAATAATTTAAATTATAAAATACAATTTTGGTAGATTCCCTCAAGCTTGCACAAATATGATAATTTTTGGGCTTTTATTAAGATTGTAGTTTCTATTATTTTTGGGTTATATTGTGTTTTTCTATTTAGTATATTGTGGATTTTTTTCTATTCAAAGGACATAACACATAATTGTGTTAGGAGGATGTTTTTGAAAGAGGAAAAAATGGGCTTTATAGGGACCTGAAACCACAAAGTTTACAATTAAAAGAGATAACACGTCAAAGAACCCATAAACATAGAGGCTGTAGAGAGGACATAGAAAAATTTTACAATTGTGTTAGGAGGATGTTAAGACTAAATTTAAATTTATAATTCCATAATGTCTACATTAGCACCTAAATATAGATAAAGAGAACATGGTAAGGCATTAATCATGCACATAATTAGGGATAATAAAATAATCATGCATATTTTTTATTTAAAAAAAATGTATCTTACATTATAGGTGTGTTATAGTTCACAATAAATAAATTTGTACTTTAATTATAATTATGCATGATTATATGAATAATTTAGGTAGTGCTAAGAGATATGTGCCTATATGCACCTCTAATTATACAACATTAAGATAATTATGATTGATATTAATCAATAGAATAGGAAGTAAAATTTATGTGAATAGTCTTGTAATTAGATAATATGTGTTTTCTTATTAATTATATGCATCTATGTAGTTGGGATCTATCATAGGGTGTAGTTGATGGGGTAAATCATAGTGTGAAGAATTCAACACGCTTTAGGTTAGATGGGGATAAATTCCAATAAATATGAGGCCTTATGTGTCTAGCATCGAGTCATTGTATATGTAAGTAGGAGGATGGTTGATAGACCTAACACACATATCTAGAAATTATTAATAAGGCCTAGTAACTATATCTAGAAAATCCCCAAAAGGATAAATGTAGGATATATTTTCACTTTTTGACACTAAAGTATAATCACTATTTTTTTTTTCCATTTTCCTATTTAAAATATTATTATAGACCATAGTCAAGTATGGATTATAGTTTTAGGTCAACCTTCACCATCCCTAATGTACTTGCAAAAATAATCCCTTATATTTAGTTTTTAAATTTAAAATATAAAAATATTTCCTTTATATCCTATATAACAAATTTAAATGTAAATATTAAATTATTATTCTCTGTGGATAAGATTACATATTAAAAATATATTAATATTTTAACTTATTCAACTATAAAATCCCTTAAGAAGATTAACAAGGAAGCATTGGCCATAATTTTTACAAGGACAAGAAGAGTAATGAGGAAGCAATGGCCCAATTCTTCAAGGAAGAAATTGATCAAGAAGGAAAGTTGGGGTTATGAGCACAAATCCCTTAAGAATATTTGGGTGAAAGTTGTTGAGTTGCTTATGCGCTATGTGACTCTGGAGGGGAGGTTTAATACTATTCTCAATCACCACTTAATGCTTCTAAACCATTTTTGACATTGTTTGTTCATTTCTTTCCTGCTTTTTCTGTTATCGTCTATGGAGGTCTTTGTTTATGCTTATTTGAAGAATAGGAGGGCTCCCATCCTCCATGAAGGTCTCTTTCTCTTAATCATGGAGCATGTTAAGACTCTTCTTCCTGCCCCTACCATTAAGGGTAAGGAGAAGAATTTAAGTGATGTTTTTGGGTCATCAGGCTCAGATTATAGTATGGATGATGAAGAGGAATGGAATAAAGATGAAGAGGATGTGTCCCTAACCCCTACGATTACTTCTTTGAAGAAGAGGAAGAGTGGTAGTTCTAAGAGTAACATGGTAGCAAAATTCCTTATTCTTTTTGACAGTGAGGACATGGAAGTTGGCTTGGATGGTTTCCCTTTGAGGATCGGGGAGTTGGTTGTTGACTAGGGTGTCATAGGTGGTGGTATTGAGGTGGGGTCACATGATAATGTTATGGGTATGGAGGAAAAGGACAAGCTAAGGAGGTCATCTAAGTGTATTTACAACCCGAAGAACAAGGCCTCCAAAGTGTCAGAAAATGATCCCAAAGTGTCTTATGAAGGAAAGGATTCTGCTGAAAAGACAGTGGCTATTAAGAACTCCTCGATGCAAGAATCACCCAATGCGGAGCTCAATGGGGATAATAAGGGTCTAGATGAGGAGAATTCTGAGAAGAAGAGAGCTAAACCAAAGCCTTTGAAGGTATACCCTCTTCGAGGACTTTTCTTATCTCGATGAAGATTATACCTCTATGTTTGAATTGCTAGATATGGCTATGGATGGGGTCACTAGAACTTTTAAGTTAGCTAAGTGGACTCTTCAAGAGTTCAATAAGATTTACATTAAAATTAAAGGTTTCTAGGAGAATCTAAAGAATGTTCTAAAATTTTTTGTGTTGAACATTCTAATTGACAAAATAGTAGACCTTGAGGGTTCTATCCATGAATTAAAATCTCTATGTGATGATCAACTCGTTGATTTGGAAGCCAAGGTTTTGGGAATGAATGCAGATAGAAAGAAGCTTCTTCAAGTGTGTTAGATCTCTATGAAGAACAATGCAAACTCTTTGGAAGTCCTTTTTAGAAAGATAAGTGAGCTTAGGGAGGACCAAGATTATTTTTTGAGTTAATGGAGAAAGGGCGCTCATTTAAAGGAAAAGGAAGAAAATGTGCAAAAGATGATGACAAGGTCCCTACTGTTAGAGGGTCGAATGAATGGAAAAATTCATTTGATGCTGAGAAGAATGAGCTAATGGACATGATCAACAAGCACAAAAGCTAGGAGCTTGAGGTGGCCAACACCTTGAATAATTTGAATTAGTGTTTGGTCTTCTTCTTAGTTGATGTCTGTTTCCTACTAGGTTTCAGTTTATTTCCTATTGTTCTTTTATTTTGATGTTGTTGGGTGTTGTTGATAGTGTATTGTCTTATCTATTGTTTAACACCCCTTTTGTCTTGTTTTCTTTCTTTTTGGTATGCTGTTGGTGTCATTCTAAAGTACTTTTTTAGCAGTACATATTTTGTTGTAAAGGGTTTCAAGTCCCTTCAAAACCTATTTTTCCCATATAATCAAAACTATAAAATCCATATTAACTCACATTCAAATTTTATCAAATAAAGTTCACTTAAGTTGTAACTTAAGTATTGTCACCAAAATAACATTACCCCTACCACATGTCTACTTTTAAATTAAAATTAAATTAATTAAAAGACACTACATTTAGTTAATTACTCTTTCTAAAGGGTTGAATATTAAATCTCATCCATAGGATGGAATTGTTTCTCACCCTTAGATCTAGGGAAACTCTAAATGTTACCCTAAATATGAAAGACAAACACAAATAGGTTCTCTTCATATTTTAATGTCACTTTTAGATTGAAGAGGAGTATAAGAGGCAAGAATACTTAACAATCCTATTTCATCACAAGATGATGTATTTTATTTTTTATAGGTTTTCTTTTATTTCATCCTATTATTTACCTTTATTATCTTTATTTTAATGAATACATCAAAATTTACATGTAAAATTTACTTTTATTACAAGAATAAATTTCAACTCAACTCTTTCACTTGAACATTATTTAAAAGTTTTGTTTATAAATATTCTAACAATCAACAATTTTTAAAATAAAAGGGTTCAAATTTTCATATCAATAATTTTAGACTCAAGAAAATCTTCTATTACTTCTTAAGAAGTTTAATCAAAATTTCTTATTAGATGTTTTTATGTTCATAATATATTGTAATTTTGATTTATACAACATTGAAAAACACCTTCCTTTTCTTTTCAAATTTACATTTCTCTTTAATAATTCTATACTATAATAGAATCCACATAAGCTCTAAAAGGAAATAGGCCAATGAAAGGAGAAAATACTTCCACCCAATTGATATGTAATCACTAAGCCATATAAGTCCCTAGCCATATCCTATGTTAGGATAACCCCTAATAACACAAATTTTAAACAAAATAATGCAACCCCAATAACAGAGTGAAAAAGGGATACACACAAAAAAATATATCACAAATGGGTTGGTATTCGTTCCAACCCACACAAAAAAATGAGGGCACTCTTGCCTCTAAATTCACATACAAACCAAAAATAAATAAATAAAAATACCAAATTTACAAAAGATACACTATTTTCACAAGTTCCTTATACAAAACACCCACACATATAGTAATATAATTCATAATAAAATAATTATGCAAGAAATAAGAACAAAGTGGAAGAGGAAAAATCTCTTAAATTAGGTCCTTTAAGATGAAATCACTCTCATCCTTTAAGAATCTATCCTTCCTCATCCCTTCCTATTATCAATCCTAGTAATGCTCCCTCGAGAAAAATATATAATGCAAGAATGATCCCCCCAAATATCTAAAATGAGGGCCTATTTGAGATCCTTGGAATGAGGTTAATCTCTTTGGGGAAGATCTTGGAGGTTGAACACATGGATATTACAATATTTTCTACTCCTCTGGAAGAGATACCTACTATTGGATTTACAGAAGAAGAGTGCATTGTTGACATGAATTGAGAACTCAAAATAGCTCTTGAAGATCTGGAAAGAGATGAAGGTGAACATAAAGATCTGAAAGAGGTTGATCAAGGTGTACTATCTTCATGACTTAGTAGTAGTCAAACCTAGAAAAGTATCAATTAATATTACTAGTCCTTTAAATTATACAAAAGGAAAAGAAGAAAAAAATTTATTGGGAAAATTTGTAGTACATATTTATATAGATATGTCATAACCCCTCAATACCTTGATAATTATTTTGCATGACCCCTAGCCCCGATGTAATTTGGACTAGGGGTGGAACTTTAGACTCCAATGTGCGGATATATGTATCAGTGTGTGTGTGTGAGTTAATGTGAACCTTGATGCTACTGTTATTAAATGTGATTGTCAATCTTATTATGTTGTTTAAAGTTAAAGCATGAAATGTTTGGATTAATGTGGACTAATGTTTTGGCTATTGTATTTGTGTGAGGATTGTCATTGGATGCAGGTACAGGGGTGCAAAGTGAGGTGGATTATGTGGTTCCGTTGGTTGAGAGAAAGATAACGGTATGTCATTCTAGAGTTAGACTTTTCCTGTGGTTTTCGTCACCCTGAGGTTCAATCTACCTAGGATTTTGATATATATATTATTGCTATAGTTATTTGTTCCAACTAAGTAAAGATAATAGGTTCACTTAAATATTTATGACTATTTGACTATGCATAAGTGGTAAATTTATTAAAGTTCTATGATGAAAAGGAAAATTAAAAATAAATAAATAAATACATAAAAGTAAAAAAAAAGAAAGAGAGATAAATAAGTTAAATAAGAAAATAATAAACTATATTGGGACAACTACAAATAATAAAATAAAATTAATTTGTGGCAAGCACATCATAATAATTTCCATACACTTGAAATAAAAATATAGGGCGATTAAAACAATCCCCATCAAACTATGTAAAAAAAAAAAGAAATAAGGATTATTATCGAGCAAGAAGGAAAGGAAGGAGAAGGACACAAAAAAGGAGGAGATTCTTTCATGAGAAAGGAAGGCGGAAAAGATGGCATTGCAGGGAGGTTATCAGCAGCCATCGACCAAGGAGAGGAAGAAACGTAGCTGGGAGATGAGGCAAAGTAGAAAAAAAAAGGACATCAAAACATTTTTTTTAAGCTTGGTGACCCCTGCAGTTGAAAAATGGCAGGATGAAGCTTGAATGTCACGCCATGGATAGCCATGCTTGAGATAAATAGTCATTAGTCTAGGAGAAACTATGCCAACAATGGTTACCTTAGTTTGCTTAGCTAATAGATGGACAACAAGAAGGAAGATTCCCAACAAGCTGAAGTAGGTAGAATAACCCCCTGTGTAATCCCTATAGTTGTTAAAAGGAATTATAAGCTTATTATTGTTAGGTGCACCTTGAGAGGAGGGTCACTAGGATGCCATATCTGCACGTAAGCCTAAGGGTTGGAATGACAACTCTCTCTCTCTCACTCTCCACGGGCCACATAATCCTCTTGGAGGCATGGATAGGGTTTGAATTCACTTGGTTGGGATCAGTTAGGACCCCATCATGAGCAGAGTAAGCGAGGAAGTAGAGATAACTCGAACTCATCCATGAAGGTATGTACAAGCCAGCTCAAAGCTTCCTTATGGTTTAATGCAGCAAGTTGTACTAGTGGATTATGTAACTGACATGATATGAAATAGCTTAAGCTGATCTTCATTATTTTTTATATGATTCTAACCTTCTATGTAATCCTTTTTGCATGATGATGAAGAAAAAAAAAATTTGTGCAAAAATTCTCCTCTTCGTTGGGGTAGTTTTTACATTGGTATTAGAGCCTAGAACTCAACACTAGGACCTAGGTGCTCTCTCTCTCTCTTTCATTGTACTAATATGACTCTTTGGTAATGACAATCATGGGTCGAGGGAAGCATTGAAAGGGGAAGAAGAAAGCCTCGAGGAAACATCCCCGATGAAATAACCCAAAAGGATCCAAGACCACTATTATCACATAGCCAAAAACTGAAATGGAAACCGAAATCATGTCTGACATAGAACCATTAGCATAGACTATTAAGCGACTAAAAATCCAGAAGGGAAAGCAAATGGCCAAATCATATGAAAGTCGTGAAACACCAAAGGGATGCCCTCAACCAAAACCAAAAACCAAACCCTCTGCTATTAGGGACTTCCCTTTTGGTTGTGGACGCAATGCTCCAATCCTCTCTAAGGAAGCAATTGCAGAATACAATCGTGTTCATGCCAATATGTCTGTAATTGTGGGGACCTCCAATGAGGAAGAACCCGAAGAGGAGGCACCTACTATGTAACTGAAACTATGTAAAAGACGATGAACTAGTACTAAATAAACATTGTCTCACTTTTTGTAAAAGTTTCCAACTATTAATGATATATATATATAGACTTATATATGCTTATTTATCAAGGTGTTATGATGAATGAGAATGGAATATTTAAGGATGTGAATCTTAGGTTGAGTATGAACTTCTCCTTGATTCTAAGACAAGATTTATACAAAATAACAAAGACACTTAAATAACACTCTCCTTTCTTTCGCAGAACCAAACAAATTCAATGAAGAGAACTTTGAGGAGGGGAACAAGTCCTAGCCTTGCTGAAATGTTGTGTGCAAGTAGGGGTGCGTCGTCTTCACCTCCTACCATACCTAAAGAGTTACAAGCTGAATTAAATGCACTTCATGCAAAAATAGCATCACAGGAGCAAAAAATTGAGGAACTAACGAGGCAAAAGGAGCAAGGCACTAACCACAACAATGGCCTAGGAACTAATCACAACACTGGCATTGGAACTAAAGAGTCAAATAGGGAGCACAATGGGAATACAAGTCAAGAACATGAGAGTGGCTCTAGAAATCCCACCTACAGTCACTATCGATCAGAGTTACAACAAGGAGTGGGAAAGGACCCACTAATTCAAGAATTGAAGAAAGTGCGAGCCCCTAAGTTTGATAGGACTGGGGTGGGGACGCCGCTGAAGCATGGCTCATTGGAATGAACAAGTATTTTGGGTTGATAGAATTAAGTTCCAACACTACAGCTAGGATTGCCATTTATCACCTAGAAGGAGAAGCCTCGTTTTGGTGGGAACATTTGGCAGAAATAAAAATTATGATATCAGTCAACTAACTTGGGACAAGTTCACCAAGTGGTTTCACAAGGAGTACCTTTATGCTCATCATAGATACCAAAAGATGACTGAATTCCATTCACTACGCCAAGTGGGAATGACGGTAGCTGAGTATAAGTCCAAATTCATGAGCTTACTCTGACATGTACCTTATATGAAGGAAGAAGAGGATCAGGTTCGAACAAGTTTATCTTGGGATTGAATAAGAATATTTTGTATGCAACCAAGCTCACTCAACCTAAAAGCTTAAACCAAGCAGTCGAGGGAACTTTGGTTGTTGAGGAAAAGCATAAGAGCAAGCAAGAATGCAAACAAAAGCCATATACCTCTAACCACTCTGATAATAAGCAGAGTGGTAATCAAGAAGCTAAATCTAAAGGAAAGGCTTCTCAACAAAATAAGAGGGGCCAAAATTATAGGGAAAATCATGGGTCAGAAGGTCAAAAGGATAAAGGAGACAAAAGGAAAAAAACATTTAGGCATGAGGCCAAGGGTGATTCCAAGAGAGGCAAGGAAGACCAAAAAGGACCAATGAGTGGATGTTGGACATGTGGAGGTGATCATTATATGAGCGAGTGTCCCAAGAATCCAAACAAAACCACCAAACCCAGTGCCATAATTTATGCAGCCGTGGATAATCGTCAAGCAGATCAACAAGCTCCATTGATAGAACTTCAAGGTACACTTTTTGTAAGAATTGGCTATGAAGGTAGCCACCCAAGATCTAGAGGCCTAATAGAAAGCACAAATGAGAGAGAAAAGAATATGACAAGAATAAACTGTATTCAATGTCAATAATATGAGATAATAGAATGGTACAAATGTACATAGGAGACCCCTTGGTTATATAGCCAAGGTGAGAACATAGAAGGGCATAAGATTATGACAAGTGTCGTAATCTTATGACATGAGACAACTATGAAAATTTATCACTCCACCTAAAGTGGGAAGGGATAATGTGATAATCACCAAAAAAGGTGGATCTCCCACAAAAGGTGAAGAGATAATCACATGATGTGTCCAAAAAAGGTGGAAGTGATGTGGTAATGACATGTCAAGTCCACCAAAAGTGGAAAATCTCCAACAACCTCTTATGTGGTCCCTAAGTAAACTTAGCTAAGGTGTAATAATGACCTAGGACAAGGTACAACACATTTAATTACACCAACACCCCCCCTTAAGTGCAACTTAGGGAGAATGTACACAAAAGTAAACAATGCAAGATGGGTCCCGACTACTAGGCCATGTTAGGTACCCATGTACACACAATGTAATCTCTCATAAAGAAGAGAAAAGATAAAAAAACCCAGTGGGAAAAAACTACCCCCCAAAAGAGAGATGAAATACAAAAGTATATGAACATAGCATGAGAAGGAAAAAACCCCACGTGAAGACAAAGTCCCCCCCATACAAGAGAAGAAGAGAGACAAGGTATCCCCCCCTCAATGTACAATGATCACCCATGGAAGATGCTCGAGAAGGAATGAAGAAGCTACTCCAAAACTGTCGAACAACGTTCCTCCCCTTAGGAAGAAACAATTCCAAAGGTGTATGACTGAAGTCTCCCCAATCTACAAGTGAAGAAGGAAGAACCCTCAAAGTGTAAGAAGTCTCTGAAATATGCTCAAAGTTCCTTGTGTTGATGTTGAAAGATGCTTCAAACTATCCGTCCTTCGTCCCGAAAAGACAACTCCAAGATCTAGCAAGGATGAAGGTAGAACATACTCCAAAGACAATCTCCCTCAAGAGAGAAAAGGGCCTCCTCCAACTGTTGTACATATGCATCCACAATCACATCAACTTCGAAAGACTGATCATGTAGAGGAGGGTCAGAGTGTTCCCTTGCAACAACTGAAGAAGAATCACCTTCATCAAAGAGAAGATGTAGATAGTCAAATGTGTCTCCCAAATCTGCAATGTAGGACTCCACAAACAAACTACCAATGTCTGTCAAGTAGTCATCCCATGAAGCTGTTGCTGGAAGACAAGGTATGCACTGTTGCACTGAATCACAAGGCACCAAAACTATCAAAACACAAGTATCATCAGGTACATCACTGTAGGAGATGGAGTATCAACAATAGGTTCAAGAACCTCGGGACTCGACAGCACTCCAAGATTCAAGTAACCATACTCAATCTCCTCAAGTGTGTCCACACTAGGGTGAACTGAATCATCAATAGGAGCAAAATATGAGAAGGTGTAGAACCGAGAACGATCATCAACCTCCCCAACTGCAACAAGAGCCTTGCTATGCAAATCCTAAACAATGACAGAATCTGGTGTGAACTCTACACTCTTTCCTGTACCACTATGTGTAATCTGATAGATGGAAAGGATGTTCCTTGACAAAGTAGGCACACATAGAACATCATTGAATGCTCCACCTTCAACATCAATAGAACCCTTCCCAAAAACTTCCAAAGAAGTGTTGTTGACCATCAAAATGGGTGGTGATGAACAAGAATCAAATGAAGAGTACATATCCTTGGACGAAGTCATATGATGTGAAGCTCCTGAATCAAGGATCCACCTATTTGAATTGGAATCTGCAAAAGCAAGAAATGCTTGCCCCTTATGTTTCTCATATTGAGATGAAGAAGAAGGAGATGAGCTAGATGTTGTTGCCATGAGAGTTGTTCCTTTTCCCTTAGAAGAAGTGGAAGGAGATGAGTCCTTCTCTTGATATGCAGCTGGCAAGTTGATGTTGTTCTTCTTAAGGATATGTTTCAACTCATCAATTTGCTTAATATGACAATGATGCTCCTCATGACCAAACTTTTGCAATATGTTGGTTGCCCTTCTTGTTTGAATTGTACTTTGAAGAAGATGAAGTTGGAGCTTTGGTCGGGAGGATCTGATTGCTAGTTCTCTCCTTGTAAAGATTTCGTTTCGGCTTCTTATTGGAACCTCTTCCTTGAGTCCCTTTGATTCCCTTTGATTAGCCACCAAAGCCTTTGGATCTTTGAAGACTTGACTTACGCTTACCAACTCTCTTGCTTTCTCTAACATCAACATTTCTATGAATGCATCAAATGATGGCATAGTGAAAGAACTACCAACTGTCAAGCAATGGGTTTGGAAGCTAGAAACAAATGCTGCATATTCTGATGGAAGTTTTCCCAATAAATTGTAGACCAACTGTGCATCCTTTTTATCAATGCCACAATCCTTAAGTTGTGCTCTTAGCTCATTTGCCTTAGTGACATAGTCTTGGATTGTATCAAAATTCTTGGGATCTAACATTGTGAGATCATTGTCAAGCTGATAACCTCTAATCTCATCAACTTGGCCATATAATTGACCAAACTTGTCCCAAGCTTCTTTAATTGTTTTACACTTATCAATTTGAAAGATTAGATCTTTTGATACATATTTCCTTAATGTTCCAAGAGCCATAGTATTTTTAGTGAGCCAATCCAAATGAGCAACATGATTAGCTTGAGGATCAGATGGTGCAACAATAGTTCCATCAATATAATGAGTTAATCATTTTTCCATTAACTTACTCCATGCATCAATTTTCCAAGAAGCATAATTATGTGGAGTTAACAAGGGAAACTTAGGAGAACCCATAGTAGCAAAATGAAAGAGAACAAGATAGAGAGAGATGCACAATCACTCAAGACACCCCCCCAAATTCACTCAATCAAAGAACCCCCCCAAAAAGATGATTTGACACTTTATAATTAGTGTGTGTACAATGGCCACTTGCAAGCCAAGCAAAGTGGGATTCTGATTTTTAATATTTTACAACAGCCTTAAGTAGGCTACATCAGACTCAAATGACTGATATAAAAGACCAAACTGAGATCTTATCTTTACAAATGCCAAAATAGGCCAAAAATGACCAAGTATTGAAAGTACAACTTCTGCTCATAATCACTACAAACTGATCACACCACTGTGAAGTTCAGAAAAAATCATGCACTTTCAAAAAAAATGGCACCTGAAAAGGAGTTCGTATGAGCCTGAACGGAGCCCCGGAAGTTGCAAAAACGGTGACAATCGAGCAAGACCTGAGACAAATCCAATTTTATGGAAAATCCATGCACCAAATTAGAAAATAACTTCACCACTGTGATGTACACGAAAAATTAGCCCAAATAAAAAAAAATTGCACCAAAAAAGGCCTCAAAATGACCAAGATATGAGCCTCTGAAGATGAACTGCAAAATCAAAAACTCAATCCGTGAGGGGGTCAAAATTTTCAAAAAAAATGCTAACGCAGTGCTGACGTCATCAAAATAATGCATTAAATTTGACTGTTGTATGCCCGTCACGATCTGGGTTAGCTTAAATTTGACGGTCGTTTGACCGTCGCCGTCACCGTCAGCAACTCGCCGGAAAAATATGCCAGAATATTCTACACCGGAAAATTCTAAACGGAATGTTCTTTTGCTGAATTTCTCCGCCGTTGTTTTTTTGTGATCGCCATATTTTTGAACCGCCGCCGGTGAAGTCTACCGACCGCCTGCCAGTAGAGGAGAATGGCCCTGTGGGTGGGGGCCGCGAGGGCCACGTGGCGGCTCCTGGTGGCCGCGGTACCCTGCAGGGGATAGTACCTGCTCTACGCAGGTACTCCGCAGAGTACCTTTTTCTTTTTGATTTTTTTAAAAAAAACTTTACAATCAAAACTGCGAATAAATATTCCAATTTTTGATTTTTTTTATTTTTAATTTTTTACAAAATATTTTCAGCAGAAATTGAAATATAATTTTTTTTTTAAAATAAAAATCGTACCGACTACGCAGGTTGGCCATACGGCCGGCCTGCTAAATTTTTTTTGCCTCGACGGACAACTTGCTCCGATTTGGATGAATTGGCAGTCGATCTTAGGGTTTTTGGCCCTTCTAAGCACGATGGCAAGGTCCTTTTCGGCTGAAAATGTGCCACGAAATGGTGGCTGGAGTCGCGGATCGGTAACCACCTCAATCTTCAACCTTTGAAAGATTTGGCCTCTCAGGTAATCAGCGGGGCCAGCAAAGGCGAATCAGCGCTATCTCCGGACACTTTTGGGAGCACAATGGCGAGCTCGATCTGATGCAACAAGCTCCCCAAAATGCACACCGGCTGAGGCAAAAATGGAACCCTCCAGAATCTCTCAAAGACCCAACTAAAGGCACTCCAAAACTCCGATACATGCTTAAGAGTGAAAGCCTGAAGGTAGCCACCCAAGATCTAGAGGCCTAATAGAAAGCACAAAAGAGAGATAGATATGACAAGAATATAAACTATATTCAATGTCAATAATAGCAATAATGGTCCCCTAAGTAAACTTAACTGGTGTAATCATGACCCTAGCAAGGTACAAAACACACTGTACTTTTCTTCTACGTCTTTTGAGGATTTCATGGATTTTCCAAAACAAATCACCAACTAGAATACAGGTAAGCACACTCTATGATTATAGTTGTGAGACATCATCTGTTGATATGCTTTCAAATGATCAACTGCTCGTTGTCTCTTCTCATCGAGGAGTTCCAATTTTTGTAGTCGAGAAACTCTGTATTCATCATCTGTTGTGAGACCCTTCAATGATATCATGAGTGACAAAATCTCAACCTCTAGAGGTAATATGGCTTCTACTCCATAGACAAGAGCATACGGTGTTGCTCATTTGGAGTGGATGCTACCATGGGCATAATGCGAGGGTGAGTTTGAATGTTTTAATCTTTCCCATCATTCTGGGGCGGTCTTCTTCAAATTCCAATATGGTCTTGTTTGGGAGCTACAGCAGCCATTCCCTTGTGGATAGTAAGGTGTTGAATATCTATGTTGAATATGGAATCTCTCTAGAGTTCATCAACATCGATTCTTGAAGATTAGATCCATTATCGTGATGATGGGTTAGGAGTACATAGAAACAAATGATATGGTTGAGTATGAATGATAGAGATTTGTTTGTCTATGAGTGATTGCTACCTCAATCCCTTGGTAAATGTCACTTTGTCGTTGTGATGATGAATTTGTGTTCGTTCGATGATGAAGGATGAATCTTTCCAACTAGATCTAACCCCCATTGAGAGAATGGCCAGGTCGGCGTGAATGGCTAAAGTTCTTGTGCAGGAACATGAATGAGATTCCCATGAATCTGACATTTTGAACACTTCTTCACAAAATTGAATGATTCTCTTTCCATTGTAGGCCAGTAGTATCAAATGTGTGATTCATTTTAAGTGTATCAAATGTACATTCAAAATTAAATCAAAACACACCAATGCGACATTATATTGAAGAAAACTAATTAAAAGATAAACAAACTCTTAATGGCAGTTTCTTCAATGACATCCCATTGTCCTCTATCTCCAATGATTTTGTCGATTCTAGCTTGCTCTCAGATCGTGTGTTAGGCTCAACAAACAGTCTTCTTAGAGAATGAGATTAAAGATGAATGCATGCTATGCTAAGATATGATTAAAATGCTTAAACTAAACATGATGGCTAGAATGTAAAATGACAATGCTAAAATGCTAATCGCTTGTCTCTAATGTGTGTGTATGTGTGTGTAACCAATGCTTGGATTCACATAGGTATTTATAGAGTTTTTGAAAGATTCTGATTGGCTGATGTGATCAATGGTTGAAATCAAGCTTGTCAAGATGAACGGTGAGAGATTCTGGAAGTTGAGAAAAAAATGGAAGGTTGAGAGAATAATGGAAGATGTTTCCTTCCCAAAAAACCCTTCACTCAAAAATAGAGGCAACTTGTCGTTTGTCATCTTTAGTTATGAGTTGGTTTTTGTAGTTGAAGATAAATCCCACAATTAAATAAATAAATTTATTTAATTACATGTGACAATGAATTTATAAGTTTCCATAATTAAATATTTAATATTTAATTATGTGTGAGAGATGAAAATGGAAGGTAATTAAATATTTAAAATATTTAATTATGCATGAAATGAGAAAAAGACCTGTTAAATTAAATATTTGTAATATTTAATTTAGCGTGAGGGTGTTTGGAGGAATGTTACATTATTTGAGATTCAAAACCATTTCAAATTTAGAATAATATGATAGTAATGAAGCCAAGGTATAAAATTTATTTAATTTACATTAAAGAGAGAATGGAAGTATTTTAATAATTAAATAAACTTACATTTATTTAATTGGGTAGAAAATTATAAAGTGTAAGACAATATAAATGCAAATTTATTTTATATGGATATTAGAATACTGATACTACATATTTAATTAATTGTAAACTTGATTCCATGACCATTTTTCAGATGTATACAATACTTACAATATATTTAGTGATGATGATATAAGGTTCCAACTAATTAGGTTCAAATTTACCCTTCTTGTCTCTCTTGAAGATTTATCTTATTTTACTTGAGTATTGATTACCAATCTCAAATTATCAAGCTCTAATTTTATTATTACATAGATATGTTAGAGATTATTTTTGTATGACTAAATATATTTAAGAATGTTGATGCATCATCCATCAAGAAGTTCTAGCCCATGCAATTGCACAACTAAATACTCATCATCATCATTGAGGTTTCACAAAGAAACTCACAATAATTGAAGTTTAATCTTAATAAGTAAGATGGATTTGAAGCTAGATATCAAGGAATAAGAAGTAACACTAGCTAGTTTATGAATACTAGTGCAATAGGTCCAAAGGTTGGGATTAAGTTAGAGACGACATTCACAACCAATGTTATGGACTATCTTTTTGAGGATTTTTAAGAGGCTTTTTATTAGACTCATCTGCTTGACTATTACTTTGTGGGTAATATGGGTTGTACCAACAATGTTAGATGTGGAAGCATTCACTAAGAGTTCATATGTCTTAATTTTGAAAGGATTTACCATTATCAATAAAATGATAGAAGGGATGTTGTAGAAATAGATGATGTAGTAGAAGATGAAATTGGATATTTTTTGGTTAGTGGTGTAAGAGAATAACTTCAATCCATTTTGTGAAGTATTTGGTGGTAGTTATTATGAAATTACCATAGGAGGAAGATAAGTAAATATTACTAAAAGGATAAGGGTCTCATTGTGAAAAGGGCTAAAGAGTGGTGATGGGTTGCAACACTTGCAATGATACATGAAACAGATATCTATGTTGTTGGAAAATTAAACATTTATTTACATATTATAGACATCTTGTTTCATAGTAGGGTAGCATTAGCCTATTCTCAAGATATTTTTGGCTAGGACCATGCTACCAGAGTTTACACCATTTATACTATCATGCACCTCTTTCAATGTGAGAGAATCCTCTTCCTATGTTATGTGACTTTTTCCCCGAGAGAAGAGAAATCTATTAATAAACCTTTAGAATTAAAAAGGGAAATATAAAATAAAGGATATTATCATCCTTTGGTTAAAAGAGAGATTAATAAATAATATGTGTAAACACTCTTTAAAAAAAGGAAGGATGATTATTTATTTAAATAATTATTAAAAGGAAACATTTTATGAAAGGGTGTGATGGTTTGGAGAGCACACATAAAGGTTCATATCTCCTCAGGATATTCTTGGAGACATGGAAAAAGCAGCTCCAAAATGGAGAGCATTCCCCAGGAAGAAAGAGAACAGTTTGGTGGGATGGGGCGGGAGAAGGGGCACACTCATAGTGTGTGTCCAGCACCCAGGGAAATTTCAGGGAAAGGGTGCACTCAGATGGGATGCAGCTGGGACATGGGGTTGGAGGTGGTGGTGGCCACTAGAGACAACTGGTGGCAGAAGGAAAGCTTGCCATTCTCCATGATTGCACTCCTTGCTTGAGACCCAGCCACCACCACCAGCTCCTGCTCTTCTGAGGCTCCAGGCACTCCAAAGACTTCATAGATTTAAAGATGATACTAAACTTT
Organism: Sequoia sempervirens; assembly: GCA_007258455.2. Classification (NCBI taxonomy): domain Eukaryota; kingdom Viridiplantae; phylum Streptophyta; class Pinopsida; order Cupressales; family Cupressaceae; genus Sequoia; species Sequoia sempervirens. The sequence goes on from VDFB02271358.1 coordinate 967,997,214, forward strand.
CCATTCAATTATTTTCCAAATGCCTCAAGCGTAAGATGAGTTGATTTAATTAATTCCTTTAACTGATAAATTACATTGATTCTCTTTTTAATCGCTCCATCCTGTGTTGAGACTGTAATTTATGGATTCCCTTAAATAGAATGCCACACATATTGCTTAAATCTTAATCTAGATAACATTTTAATTAGTATTTTTTTGTGCATTTGCATATAATTTATAGAGATAATTATTTATAATCTTTAAACTAAATTAATAATACACACAAATCCGCTACCAAATATATGTTAATTTTATCCAATTTAATACTTGGGGAAAAGTAGCATTACATCCTAGTTAAGATATCTAAGTAAAGTACAATAAAAAATCCTTTGGTTAGCATTCCATTGAGGATGGTGAAATTATATGAACAATGGATGAAGGTTATTCTTTGAGTACGATAGAGGTTTTCTGGGATATGATCATGGAGGTAAGTGTCTAGTTATCTCATGATACTAGAGATTGGTCAGACCAACAAGTTTGTACATAAGCTTTCATTCAAGCACGTCGTATGAAGGGATAAAAGGGTTTTCAACAAACAATCATTATCTTATGGAATATCTAGGAGGGATCCAATGGTGGCCATGGAATTTTCTTCTTTGTTGTTGATTTGGGGTAGTTTTTCAAATTGGATGGTGATAAAATTGTATTTAAATATGTCAACCATCCATTTGTATGGAATTAGATTATCATCCTTCATTTGATATTCATTATTTAATTGAATTATGACAATATGTGAATATTTGAAGATTAGGATATGTTGTATATTTCATTGGATTTAAAATTTGAGATGGTTAATTAAGGCCCCATATTTTCTATGTTGTATGTGCAAGAGAGACCCAATTTGAAGGTTTTTGGAATGACATCTCTATGAGTAGTAAGGAATAATATATCAATGATTGATCCTTTGTTGGTATAGGAACTAGAAAAATATAATTTTCATGTTATTGAATCCTCCAAGGTGAATATAGAATCATCAAGATGTTGGAAGAATGAAGAAGGTGTCCTCTGGGTTTGTTGTCATTGATGCCAACACTTTTTGATAACTGGCTAAGTAAACTATGTGTCTACGCTGATCTGGTATTTTGATATGGAAATCCTCTCAATAAAATGAAATTCAATGATTTTTTGATATGTTGCTCAAGAGTGTCGATTATAGCTATAAACAAGTTTTCAGCAAGTTTGTGTGATCCAATTGAGTTATCCAAGTGACAAAAGAACAACATTATTTTGGCCAACAAGGTTATGAATTGTTTATCTTATAAATGTTTAAAGCATTATTTATTAGGTTTGAGCTGACCTAATCTATGTTTGTGTAGACATGTAAAATTGGCCTAACACCTATCACACACCCTAAACAGCATTGAACAACATCCCATATCACCTTTCTAGGAATGTCACAAATGTCACCGAACATCGAAATCGGCTTTGTAGCATTCGGTGTCGAGGCGTCTTGGGACATCTCCAAATCACCCCAGAACATCTTAGAACATTTCAAAATCATCCTAAAACATCTCGAAACATTCCTGAAATGTCTTGGAACATCTCAAAATCATCCTAAATCATCTCACAACATCTTGGAATCATCCTGAATCATCCTGAAACATCTCGGCATCATTATCATCAAATAGCACTGCATTTTCACATCAACAGCATCCAAAACCCTAATTTCCTCTATTAATTGAATAATACGACATTATTTAATTAATTCATGTTTTCATCATTTCTAATGGATTAAATAAATTCCATTTACTTAAGTAAGTCCTGAAACCCTAATTCTTCTATTAATTAAATAAATGACCTTATTTGATTAATTCACCTTTCCATCATTTCAACCAATTAAATAAATTACATTTATTTAATAAAATCCTAATCTAGTCTTATTTTGTCCTGATTGATTAAATAATGCCAATTATTTAATTACGTCACTAAATCACCTTATTCCCCTAAATTAATTTGAATTATTAAATCATAATAATTTAATTAACACACTTTCCCTCCAAAATTTGAATAATTAAATCAAACTATTCAAATCATTTATCAAAAATCAAATCAAACTAATGCAACTTTTTGCAAAAGTCAAACTTGATTTGCACATTCAACTCCAAAAATTAATTAATTAATTAAATCAATTAATTCATATTCCTCACCCACTTTCTGATTGAGCAAATTATGCTTGCTAACTACGCAATCCAATTTGCTAACTCAACCATCTAATTCCTAACTCAACCATCAATTCCTGACTGATCAATCAAATCCTAACTGATCAATCTAATTCTTGACTAGTCAATCTATTCCTCAATCAC